>OY282586.1:29269590-29480590 GCA_958298965.1 Chrysolina haemoptera | reverse complement strand
AACGTCAGTCAAAAATTAATTCTGACAATTACGGAATTGAAAGTTTTAAAATGAGTAATAATAATGGAAAATAGATGATAGTGATTTGTTTCAATGCAAATCGATAGTAATAATTAATTATTTAAGTTGCGATTTTCATTTTCCTACACCTAGTGCCGCACCTTTATAATTCATTTTTTTGCTTTTTTGCATGAACGTAAAAAAATGTTGTATGCAACTCGTGCAAAAATTGTTTAATGCACTCGACGTGAAATTGTTCGACGAATTGAACTGTTATCGAATAATGTTGTATTGAGTCCTTACATTCTTCATTTCTCCGCTCAGTTGACTGAAAGCATTGTTGGCTTGATTGTATAGGGACTCTTTGAATTAAAATTGTTGAAAAAAAAAACCCGTTAACCAGCTGTCGTCCCCTCACGAACGGCAGCCCTCGAAAGTCGAAACTTGTGCGAGCCAAGGATTAACGAGGTCTTACCTTTTAACGTGCGATTCCTAGCACTTTCTCGGGCCATCAGATAAAAATCTGTAGTCGCTAAGGATTCGAACCTAGCCCGACCAGCAGTCAATGGTTTTGAAAGCGACAGTCTCAACCACTGAGCTACCTGGCCCCTAATATGCAATGATACGTTAAAATTTATTTGATTGTCTTTGGGTAGAATATTCTACGCTAAAAAATTACAATATTCCTTAGGGATGCTGTCACCCCAAGAGAGAACAATACCATTATTCTATTACTCATAATTTATTATGGGAGTTCCTCTAATATAATGATAGTCATCAAAAACCTATACGAGAATATCTATTTCCATTCTATTTTAATTCTTTTGAAAAATGCAAATTTCAGTTTTCTTGATTTATCAATTCGAGAATAAGCTTAAATTTCTAGTATCTTTTGGAGGGAAATTGTACAAATTTTAGATGTAATTCAATGTTCGTAGGGGGAAGTAGTTGTTTTCTGACAGATATTCGCCACAAACTTTCCACTTTGTGAGATGGTGTGGAGAGAAGGGGATTTTGATTATTCTGGTAGTAATTTTCAAGTGATTTCACTCGTTTTATGCTTCTTATGAATCATATACAGCTGACGGAAACTGAAGCAGCTGTTGGTATGCAACAGAATATCAAGTTCTGAGAGGCACTTTTATCGATATTACATCACATTGCACTATTTTTGAAAACAAATGACATTCTTCCGAGAAACAATGTTTTCATTGTTAACAATAGTATATTATATGGCAAGGGACTAGTGAATGTTTTGATCCTGCACGTGATGTTTATTGCCTGAGGCCCCTGAGGGCTAGTAGAGCTCGAGTGCCAATAATCTCGTAAGGGATAAAATATTACTTTAGTCCTGTGGCACATACGCTATTTTTTGCACTTCCCAGTATTATAAATTTCAATAATAATACAACTAATTATTTTGATGAGTTATATAAACATGGTACTTAGATTACTTAAGTAGGGAACGTCATAGTAACGGTGTCAACAAACTTTTTCAATTCAGTGTCATTTCAGTTAATGTTGACATTAACCGATACATCAAGAACATGACATCTCTTCACTTTCCTCTAATATTTACTTATCAAATACAAATAATCGCCCGTTTAGTTTCATCAATTGTTATAATATTAATGTCACATACAATCTTAATTCAATCAATAAAGATGTATAATGGAATATTTCCTAATTTTTGTCCTAGTTATTAATAGTGTAGCTGTGGTAATTTTTGTTTTTTACTTTATCTCCCTAGGGACTGAAAGATACATTTTATACGGGACTAAAGTGACAACTTTAATATTAACTTTAATTATTAACTTTAATAATAATATTTTTTGTTGAGATCGGAAAATATTTAAAAAATGCAATTTTCAATTTTAACTTCGTATATAACTGTGAAACCTAATTCTAAACACCTTTGCAATGCCCTCTGAGCATTTCCTATTCTCGTGGACAGATCTGAAAAAAATTTTTTGCTCATTGATATCAAAATGGAGTTGGTATGCTTATTCTTCAAAAATTTGAATCAAACACGGACCGCAATTATTTCCATAGATTGAAAATGTCGCACTTTACAAGGGTGGATCAGATATCATCGTTCGTAAAGTCCTTTACGAGTTTTAACGATTCATTATATAGACAGTGGGTTGGAATTTTAAGTATTGAAAAGCTTTTTCGGCCATGTTACGGTTGACATTTATTGCCTTCTAAATGAGGTGATGGTGTATTATTTACAAAAACATGTTCAAAGATCACTTCAACAGATTATAAATTCACGGTTTGAATACCTACCTCTCAGAACCCTTTTTTTTTATGCTACATGTGTAGGACCATCTAATTTATAGCTTGCAAGAAGAAAGACAGCCTTATTCAAATCTTCAAAATTAAAATACTAGGTGCAATTTTGAAATCGAAATAATAATCTCCTGAACATTCAATGTTTGGAGAATAGAAAACATAGTGAATATGAGACAGTCAAATTGTGATGCTGTAAATTTACATTAATTTGTTAATTATTTATTTCTTCCTAGCAATAAAAGCGATTATTATTATTACTATTACCAAATATTGTGAAAAATCGACAAAAATATATTGTTGACTTATTTTATAATATGCAATGATACGTTAAAATTTATTTGATTGTCTTTGCGTAAAATATTCTACGCTAAAAAGTACAATGTCCCTTAGGGATGCTATCGATATTTCAAAATTAATTTCAAATGTTGAAGAAAAATTATAATGCTGTCTAAGAAGCCCCTCTATTGGTGAAATAATTTTAGATATAGCTCATACATGCAATACATCTATTGGTTGATATTCTATTTTTTATTGTTTTGGGGTTGGATTCTTCCTACTTTTTTGGTGGGCGTTTCTACATAATGGTTCAAATGGTTATAAAATGAATGAACTTGTGTTAAATAGTTCATAGTTCTTTAACTTTAGATCAATTTAATTTGACTTTGAAAATTATTGGAATTATAAAAAAAAATGGGTCCAATCGTTATTTTGGAAAATATTCTGTTACGTAGTGAAACTGTTCAATCCAAGGAATCTTTTGTGGCACTAGTGAATCAAGACCAACAGACTGTTAATAATTGTGAATACTCCAATGATTTGTGCACCATAAATTATGACGAGTTTCTAAAGATGACTACGCCTACAGCTGCAAAGCCTATTCAAGATTGCTACATTGATCTTACTATGACAGATGATGACCTTATGCCTGCAACATCAATCAAGATCAATAAAGAAGAGAAGAAAAGTGTGAAACGACTATCCAATGAAATTAGCCAGGTACCAATGAAGAAAAAAAAACTCATTGAACCATTAATTATTTCAAGGCCCTCGGCTTCTGGGACATATGAAGTGAAGTCCAAAACAACAATATTATCATTCCAACCAGTTCAGGAATATATAGCGAAGAAGAAAGTTAGCAAACAAAGGATCATTGATGCCAAACTAGCAGTTCATCGTTACGAAAAAATGGATATTTATATTCGTGGAAAAATCGATGAAACGCATAAAATTGAAAATAAAATAGTTTCTTTAGAGTTGGAAATCTCCAAGTTGCAAAAGGAGTCTGAGAATTTGCAAAAGGAGTCCGAGAATTTGCAAAAGGAGATTCAACTGAACCATATTCCTACCGACTGCCTTCAACAAGCTCAAATGGAGCTTCAACAATCCATAAGTGAATACGAAACAATCAGAATTGTAGAACAACAATGGCGAGAAGAACTTGATGAGGCTTTTGAGAGCGATGAATAGTGATTTTTCTGTTTTTCTATTATAAAATATATTTCTGGAATAATGTTTTGATGTGTTTTTTCTACACACTCCCTGTACATTTTTGAAATATTCGGGGATAAATAAATAAGAGGTCATATTTTTTATCGATAAATGAATTTTTAATTGCATGGAAAATTTTATTGTCATGACTAAAAAATCGAGAATCAAGGGAGTGAAAAAATCGCGAGAGTTTGCGCTAGAGCGATTTTTTCTACTTCCCTTGATTCGAGATGTTTTGTCAGAAGACAATAAAATTTGATTGCAATTTGAAATGTATTTTAAGAAGGCGTAGAAAGGCCATAGTAATTATTTTTTAGAATTCCGACTTACCAAGTCGGAATTAGTTAATTCCGATGTAATTATTTTTTATAACTCCGGACTGGGACTTAGTAAGTCAGAATTATAAAAAATAATAACGTCTGAATTATCTAATTCCGAGGTAGTAAGTCAGAATTCCGAGATACTAAGTCGGAATTAGGTAATTCTGACTTAGTAAGTCGGAGTTCCGAGATGCTAAGTCGGAATTATAAAAAATAATTACTGTGGCCCTTCTACACCTTCGTAGATATATAAAAAATATAATCTCGAATGTATTTTAGAGAGATTAATACACAACTATATGACAAACAGACAATAAATATATTCATATTGAAAGCCCAATCTTTCATGACTATAGTCCAAGCTCTGCATTTGAAGTAGTTCCCCAAGTTCACAATGCTTCTCTTTCAGAAATATTTCAAACTGTTTCCATAAAGACTTCTAGTTATTTATTGAGCATTTCTCGGAGAAACACTTTTTTCAAAACATTCCAACGATTCTCGACCAAATCTTACCATTTCATGTTATGTTGAAAACTCGAAAATAACCTCTAGAGTGGAATTGCAACGACCATTGATTGGTCGATTCTAAGAAATTGAAGTAATTTCATTGACTGTCAGATTAGGCGTGTATTAATTGGAGGTAAATACATGAGAGATCGTATTTTTATCACTTATGATTACACGAGAGCTTTTTTTTTATCGAAGTAAACTTGACACTGGCAGTAATGAGAATTTTATTGCCTGACAATTCAACGAAAAAAACTACCCCTGAAAAAATTATGAGTCCGCAGGACGAGTAATTTTTTCTGGCAGTTTTTTGAGTTGAATTGTCCTAATGGCAACAAAATTCGAATTATAAATGTCAAGTTTTCTTTGACAAGAAAAAACTAGAGTGTAATTCGGTAAGACAATTCAATGAATATGTGACATAAGGTCATCAAAAAGATGTTCATAATGCTGGTTGTCATGCTTCCAAAAGTTAGGTTCCGTTTTGTCGCTGGAAAAGTTAGGGCAAACTTTTTTTGCTGTAATAATGAAAACACCGCGACTTATGGCATTTTTAGTGCATGAGTTAAATTGTCAATTAAACATTTTTAATTGCATGAAAATGTTATTGTTATGACAAAAAATCGAGAATCACGGGAGCGAAAAATCGCGAGAGCTTGCTCGAGAGATTTTTTCTACTTACCTTGATTCGAGATATTTTGTCAGAAGACAATAAAAGAAAATAACATACTTTATAAAAGATTTAAAATATTGAAAGCTACTGGAAAAAAAAATTGAAAGATTTTTTTGACATGTTTCGGAGGAGAACAGTGAAGTAGAAATGACAATTTTATGATTTTTGATCTGACAGGAGTACCTTGTAACGTCAAATAAAATATTACAAACAAATGCAAAACTTTTATTCAAACATTAAAGAAAGGTAAACTGATGTCACATCACGAATTCAACCAGTTTACATTATAAGTTCTTATTTCCATTATTTGTAATAATGAAACTAATATTTATGAATTCAAATTGCACCAATTGAAAAAAATAATGTAAAGTATTCGTGGATAACTGATCGTTCGCTGCGCCGTCGTGCTCGGAAAATCGCGCGTTATGATCACTTTAATCATAAAAATGTGATTTTTTAAAATTTTTCCTGCGTAGGTGGCTATAATTTTGAATTGGAATGTTGGTTTTGATTGGTTTTTCTAAATAAACTTTTTTTGATAATGTCAAAAATGATCGAATTTCATATTTTTTTGTTTCCCCTGTATACCGTTCAGAAATTTAAAATACTGACAACTTTTATGTTTTCTGCAATGCACCAATATTTAAGAAGAATAAAATTTTCTGACAAATCGATAATGAACAAGTTTTCCATATGGTGCAGACTTTTTAAAACTCACTGTATACGAGTAGTATCTCTGTACTTCTGATTGCATTGATGGTGGCTGATAAGATTCGAAACTGAATATCGAAAATTCATTACTTCTCTATAATAGTGAATTTCAGATACAACAAAGTGTTTCTTTTCACTTTTTCAATTTTTATTTGAATGAACAACCAATAGGTTAGGGGAATAGTTCCCTGTGTCCACTTTTATCGATCAATGTAATATTCTTCAAAATAGTTAATTTTTTTTGCTCATTTGTTCGTCTTCTGATTATAAGTAGCAATGTTAGTACGTAACAAACATCACATACCTATTTTATGGAAGCGTAAAATGTGTCGCTTCAAAATATTTTGTTCATCAAACATTGTGACGAAAGGGTGCAGTATTTTAAATGCCACCACGCCTTAGAAGCTTCTCACAGTTTCTTATTTGTTGGTGAAGATTGGCGTTGATACATACATTATGAAATCGTAAAGTATACTTGAACTACGCCAGGCCGAGCGCTGATAGCTGCTCCTAGAGTCCTTGTATGCAATTTGACATTTGATCGTATATTAGAGTCGGGACACTGTTTGACAGGAGATCGAAAATATGCGTTTCAGGTTATGTCTGCCTTGCGAGGCCAAATGATCACAAGGGCGTAACGTCAGGGAGGAAATATGTGAAAATATAATTTGTAGTTCACGTAACCCGAGACCCGAGAGTAGCTGTGCCAGAAACTTTAAAAATCAAATATATGTCAAGTGAATATTCCAATGATTCATACGATGTTCTCGAGGATCCAGTTCAGCTAAAGATATTCGGCACTCGAAAGATCCGTATGGAATATCACATCAAAAGCACAAATTTGTCGGGTGAATTAAAATGATAGATAGTTCAAAAGTAATATTTATTGAAATGGGTAAGCTTCTAAGCTTCTCGTTTATCCTTGACTCGCCGTTCGTAAGGGGACAACAGCTGGTTAACGGAAAACACAATTTTAACAATTACACCAAAAATTACAAAAAAAAAAATGTTCTTTTTATTTCATCAAAAAAATTGATTTACTCATTGTCAACTATGATAACATTAAAGATTTGGCTGATAATCAAGAATATTGGAACCTCAAATTCATACGTCAACAACAAATTAAAATTTTCGAGTATTGAAGAGCAAAGCCTTCCGAAATATCAGGAAAACCTGTTTGATAAAAATGCTGCAACCATTCATTGCTCGTTTTATTGAAACAGCAAATGAAATGAAACTTCAGCTATCAGCAGAGTTGAATGTGAAGAAATCAAACATTTTATTGAATTTTTACATGACGTATCGTTACTGTTAAGAAATATTAAAATTCCTGTATTTCTAGGATTGTAATTTTTACTTACATCTCGACATTTCCAAAACAGATCAGAAAATGTATTGAGATTGAGGCAATCAGTACCCAATCCTCTTCAGGTACGAAATCTTTTGAAACATGTATGTGTGATATAGTACATACAAATAGATTTGGAGGGAAATAGTTACACAACTATTTATGATCAGAACTCACTCGGGCTTAACGATTCACTACAGGAGAATCAATCAAATAATGGTCTCTTTCAATAAAATAATTTGTTACTAGATGAATGAAACAAAACTAGTAAATTCACAGGAAAGATTTCAAAAAATTGTCTCTATTATTTTTCGAGAAATATTTAGAGGATATATAGGAATTTAAAATGCAGAATATTCCACATAAAACTTTTCACATATAATTGTACAAGTGGTTTGTATTTTATCGGGTAAATTTGGGTTGTTTAATGAGAAACTGTTTCCTAGCAGTTCGACGAGAATAACTGTCAACTATTAAAAACACGACACCGAGTGTTTTTAGGTTGATAGTTATTCGAGTCAAATTGCTAAAGGAAACAGTTTGGAATTTGAACAACACAAATTTATCCGATATCAATACAAACCTCAACAATTTAATGAATGAGAAATTCAGAAACATATCAATGTCAAACTATTCATTTTGGCAACCAACACCGCGATAATTGATAAACAAATGAATAAGTGAAAAAACCACTAGTGTATTTGTCGCTGTAAAAGTTAAAGCTAACTTTTGCCGCTGTCAAATTGACAATTGCACTGTGGCATATGCGATTTTTATACATGAATTAAATTGTCACTGATAAAATTGACATTTTTCAATAGTATCAATGCTGAAAAAAAATAAGAAAAAAAAATCACCTTGTTATATCCGAAAGAAGAAAGTTTTTTAGTTATTTATTTTGATATAAGAGTTGTTTGTGAATTCGATCAATGCAGATGTATCTTATTTATTCTCAACAAGCTCTCAATAACTTTATGCGCAATGAACAAATAACGCTTATTATACGAATATAAAAATAATCTTCCCAAAACCGTGGGGTGAATACGATCATAGATCACTGGAAAATCTCTTACATTACTAGTTTCAAATATGAAAAATTATTGGTTCTTCGAAATCCATTTGAATTGATCATTGAAAGTAGTGCGAATGTTCTATGGTCGAAATCACCTGAAGTCGAATTCGGCAAAGTTCATATACTAATGGCTTCGTTAAAAAACTCCGCTCTGCAGATATTTTGCTAGCAAGTTTTGATACATTTCTCTCGCCCTTTTTACGAATCGCCACTGTTGACAGAGATGGAAATATATTTTGAACTGTCAATACTATCGTTCGACCGTTGTTACATCAACGGTATAGATATATGGTCTGTAGTTGTTAGACATAACCTAAAACGCGTTTTTCGATGTTATGTCAAAGAGTGTCCTGACTCTAATATACGATCAAATGTCAAATTGCATACAGGGACTCTAGCTGCTCCTATCTTTGAATTCAGGTATAGAGCGAACGAGTCGGCTTGCTAACTCAGCCAGGTAACATAGGCGTTGCATTTTTTTTTTGTTTTGTCATGTTTTTGTACATTTGTCAAAAAATATACTAAATGTTTTTGTATTCACGTTATAATGGATTTAATCGGAAAATACCATACTTGATAAAAGATTCAAAATGTTCAATGCTACTGGAAAAAAAAGCCAGGTAACATAGGCATTGCATCTTTTTTTCTCATGTTTTTGTACATTGGTCAAAAATATACTAAATGTTTTTGTATTCACGTTATAATGGATTTAATCGGAAAATACCATACTTGACAAAAGATTCAAAATGTTCAATGCTACTAAAAAAAAATCTTGAAATTTTTTTGTCATGTTTCAGAGGTAAAATCCACTTTTTTTTCTTGCAGTTTCGGTAGATAGTGTCTCGCCCTTTTTTACGAAACGCCACTGTTGACAGAGATGGAAATATATTTTGAACTGTCTGGTTTTGTATTCACGTTATAATGGATGGATTCGGAAAATACCATACTTGATAAAAGATTCAAAATGTTAAATGCTACTGGAAAAAAAAGCCAGGAAACATAGGCATTGCATCTTTTTTTTCTCATGTTTTTGTACATTGGTCAAAAATATACTAAATGCTTTTGTATTCACGTTATAATGGATTTAATCGGAAAATATCAAAATTGAGATAAAAGATTCAAAATGATAAATGCTACTGGAAAAAAATTCTTTCAATTTTTTTGTCATATTTCAGAGGTAAAATCCACTTTTTTTTCTTGCAGTTTCGGTAGATAGTGGGTAGGGACCGTGGGAATTTCATTAATACATTCATGTGCGTCACTAATTATGGTTGATCAAGTTGATTTTGCATTGGAAGCCCTCTCTCGATTAGATGTCAACAATCAGGTTGAAGTTTTGGCAGGCGACGATTTTGTTTGGGAACAGGAAGATGGAGTTGTAGTGGATGAGGATGGTGACGAACAGGAGGATGGAGTTGTAGTGGCTGATGGTGACAATGGTGAATTCAATGACCACAGAGATGTTGAAGATGGCCGCCAGGACAATCCAGCTGGGGAAGACTTAGACGGAGAACAGTTTCTCGAAGATGACGGTGAAGAAGCACCAGCCGATGATGGAATTGTACCAGACTGTGAGGATGTTCCCGAAACCATCGTGAGCAAGGCCCATCAAATAAAAATGACTGAAGCATTAGAAAACTTTGCCAGTAATTTGTACTTTTGCAGCTGTTACTTTGTCACAATTCCATACTTGTGACAATAGAAAGCGTTTCTTATGTGACATTTGTTTTTTAAGGTATTGCGGCATGAATAATAATGGTGGGTGGTATCAGCATGGTTATTCACATGATACAGTGGAATATGCGAATGTTCCCATACTTAATTGTTATTCATGTCACTCATCTCTATATCAGCTTTGCCCCGTAGGGGGATGTATGCATTGTAACAAATAGCAGAGTTGAAATAGGGGTGGAGATGGGTTAGAGTTGCAAAGCCTGGTATGAGGGGGCGTGGCTTAAGAAAGCGGGTGTGGCTTAAGAAAGGGACGTGGCTTAAGACATAGTGGGGATTGAAGTAGGTCGGAGAAGAAGAAGAGTAGGAGTGGGGTGGAGGCCTGAGTGATTAAAACAAGAACTCCCCCAGAATAATCTTCAGTCGCCAGCCACTTGCGGCATCCAGTCGCCAGCAGCATTCAGTATTACAGGACTAAGTAGAATAATTTGAAGGTAAGTTAACAATCTTGTATTCATGAACGCCGATGACGCCTTCCCCAGCAGGTGCGCAGATGGACCAACGCAAACGACGAGGTGGGTTCGTTGATGGAGTTGCTCCCAAAGGATCCCGTAACGCTGGAGCAAAATTGTCGACGGAAGATATGCCTATAATAAATATTGCGGACAGCGATGATGATTTCATGGTACAGCCACCAAAGAAGTCATCATCGAAGAAGCAATCTACTAGTCACAGTAGTACAAGTAAGGCTGGTCCTATTGTTGAGTACCGTAGGAACTGTAGTAGAAATAGCCCGTACTCTGGAGGATGGCCGTCAAAGAAGGCATCCTCAACTGTTGTAGCACCACCTGTTGCAACTATAGTGGCACCAGTTGAAGTAATGCCTGCTCCTGTAGTTGTACAGTTGGAACCAACAATTGCAGACATACCCCTTTCTCCCGTCATTACAGTTGTTCCACCACCACCTCCACCACGGCAAGCGAGCCAACCAGAAACGTCCTCGAAGCAAGGCCGGGGACTTTTATTGACCAGGTGTTGGAGCGACTGGATGAGGTTGAGCGCGGCTGCCTGGAGATCGCTAGAGAGCGGGCAGAAATTACCCGCTAACAGGCAGCTCTCATGGAGAGAGATCAACATGCAGCCCTCCTGGAAGCTGAAATGCATACCAGGAGGGACACTGTGAGAGCAGAAGTCCGCACCGCCATGGATAGGATGGCGGCAGCCTGCCATAGGTATAGTATTTAGGTTGTATATAGATAGGTTAAGTTATGTTTAAGTATTGTAGAAATGTTGAATTAGATGTAAGTTTTATACAAATACAAAATAAAAAAAAAATATCAAGTGAGGACAAGTGAATGTCAAACACGTTTTACATACGTTTTATATACGTTTTATATACGTTTTGTATACGTTTTATATACGTTTTATATACGTTGATCATCAGTTATGTTGTCGGAATTGTTAGCACATGATTGTTATCACATGTGTACATAGTGGTCGAAGCAACCGTATCTAATTTTTCACTGGTGGACCACCAGTTTGATGAGAAACTAATATGACTGGTTTAGCGAGCTCCTGGTGTGATGTGTCACACACAGACCATTCACAAAATTAGGAAGGGGATGTCATGCGGAGGTCATGCCTGAGGGAACGGTACATTCATCGCCGGCGTTTAATGGCTAACAGACGGTGCGTGTGTGGTTAGATTTCTTGAATTTTCGGACTTGCTTCTTGCTACTTATACTTGTATGTACACCATGAAGGTCACAGTAGCAAGTCTGGAGTACACATGATCATACATAGTTCGAGACATGGAGTTATTTAAGTACTCAAATACTCGATCGTATACTCATTACCGTACACAGGTCATACGCAGATCAAACGCAGAGTAGAAAAGTGCTTGGTCATCATTACCGTATATATGAAGAAAAAAACCCAATGTCAATGGTTTTTTGTATGTACTGTTTAAACTTTATAGTTTTTAAGAGTACGTACACATAACATACACTATCAATCATGAATACAATTGAAACAGGACACAATAACCAAGAACTTCATTACCGTGTATGTAATCTCTCCCATCTATCACCAATGTCATCTCAAGGTCAAACACAAACCTTAAGTACATGTATAGCATTCATGAAGGTCATACAACATTTTCAAAGTACCTCTGCGTATGGGTGTTGTGACGTCAGCGCGGACCCACCCCACCGTGTCGAGAGCAAAATCCTGACACGATCACTGGATCGTCGTCGGATGCGCATAGCGTTGACGTCACGACACCACCATAGCAAGGTATCTCTCAGAGTTCACATATCCGACTGGATCTCCGTGGTGTGCAGATGTGTACCTTCTCTATACTTCGGTATAGATTTTTATATGTACTCCACACATAAGGATCATACACAATAGTAAAGTAGGTACACATGAAGGACGGTGAAAGACATGGAGGTAAATATGTACCCGGAAAAAGTACTTGTCCGTGTATGAAAAATGATATCCAAGTCATCACAATGACATCTCAAGGTCAAACACAAACACTGAATACATGTATAGCATTCATTAAGGTCATACCAAAATTTTCAAAGTACCTCCAAGTATATCTCAACGTTAAAGCCACGTAGTCGCTGCATGACCGCAGCCTTTGGGTTAAGGTGGGGAGAAAGGGTGGGAGAAGAAAGGGTGAGGAGACGGGGTGGGAGTGATGGTGGGGAGAAAGGGTGGGAGAAAGCCAACCATGTCGAGAGCGAGAGTCTGACACACATCACTGGATCGTCGTCGGATGCGCATAGCGTTGACGTCACGCGACCTCTCCCCCCACCACCATCGCAAGGTATACATCATCGGAGGGGAATCACATGTCTGACTGGATATCCGTGGCGTGCAGACGTGTACCCTCTCTATACTTCGGTTTAGATTTGTATGCGTACTCCACACATTAGGATCACACACAATGGCAGAGTAAGTATACATGAAGGACATTGAGGTAAGAAAAAATATATGTACTTGGAAAAAGTACTTGTCCGTGTATGAAAAAAAATCCAAGTCATCACAATGTCAAACACCTCCCAACAATAGTCAAGATCAAGACCAAGGTCAAAGGTCAAAGTTCAAGGTCAAGGTCGAATGCCAAGGTCAAAGGTCAAGGTCAATATCAAAGTCAAAGGTCGAGGTCAAATATCAAGATCAAAGGTCAAGGTCAACGGCCAAGGTCAACGTTAAAGATCAAGGTCACCGATGACGTCATAGTGGTGGGGGGAGGCCCAGAACCGGCTCAAATCTCCTACTTAGGCCCTCCTCACGTTGCTCTCTCATTTATACTGTACTTATAGGTGTTCGTTGATGAACAGATAAAAAATTGCTGCTTACATCAGATTTACTGACACAAACAAACACATCTTCTTATAGGACTTCTGTAGTCTGTCCGGGGGGGGGGGGGTTGATTTTTCGAAACGTCGTATCTCCAGAACCGTTGAAAATATCGAATCGAAATTTAAACTGTTGCATTCGTACGAGTAAAGTCTTCGTGGTGTTATTTTTTTTTTCGATCGGACCTCCAGGGAAAATTTTACGGGACTTTTTTCGTTTTTTTTTTTAATTTTCACGACTTTTCATGCTGTGTAACCCTCAAATCGATACATCTCCCGAACCTCTGAAGATATCGATTCGATATTCAAACCGTATATATAATATAAAAATTATAATCTCCAGATAATTTTTTTTTGGATCGGACGTCGAGGAAAAATGTTACGGGATTTTTTCGAGTTTTTATCGGGTAGGGGTCGGAGATTTCGTTTTTTCCACTTCATATTTTTTCGAGAAGTACTCCTAATTATCCTACAAAAAGCTTATGTTTTTGAAATGAATTGTAAAATGCATAACGATTTCCAGGGCGATTTTCCGAAAAAAAAAGTTTTTTGCCCTTATTGTGGCTAAATCGAAGGAAATTCGGATTTCAAATATGCAATAGATCGAACTCAAATGAACGAACGAATTTAGTATTGAACGTTTTTCAAAAAAACCATCGGTAAATGGTGAAAATCCAAATGTTACAGTATACCTTTTTTGATCGCCTTTGAAAAACCTGTAAAAAATGTATGACATTAAATCTATACTTAGTACAGGAAATATTCAATGAAACGTAAGAAAACAATATCTCCCGAACCAATAAAAATAATTTTTTTTTTGCCAAAAATACCTCTTGAAAAAGCGGGGAAAAATAAAACCAAACAAAAGTAGGGATTTAGAAATTATTTTTATTGAATCATCAAAATCTCAAAATCTAAAGATATGGAAAAGTGTTTACGAACAATTTCATTGTATTCTATTAGTACTACAAAAGTTACTGAAATTTTTTTCTATTGCAAAAATAAAAAAATTCGTCGGGACTCGAAATTCGAAATTTTTCCTAAACGGCTGCATATTTTCAAATTTTTCATGGATCCGGGACATATTCGAAAAAAAATCGATATACAGTGTCACACATAAAGTTCGCGACATATGGAAGTTTTTTTTATTAATTGATATAAAGAAAATTTGACTTCGCAGTTAGTTTGTGCTTGAAAAAATGAGTAAAATACAGCATCTTTTCTTTTTTCATGTGCTACTCTAAACCTGTCAAATTTGACATTTTTTTCGAAAATCCTCAAAAAATCAAGTTTTTTTGGAAAATTCGAAAAATGCCAAAGAAAAAAGTTGCTCAGTTTCCAATTTTATATCTTTGCTCCAAATTTGGACTCTACTGTCACTTCAAAATTTTTCAATTTTTTTTTTATTTTTCGAATCTTTCGCTCTATCGATTCGAACGAAACATGATTCAAATTTCATAATTTTGATGAATATGAGACTTCAATATCATATCTTGCTCAGAAAATACCCACATTGGCCTGTTACCAGAAAATTTAAAAAATGCACCTCCAGAAATTCGTCTTTGTTGATGCAAAGTTCATCTAATTTTTTCATTTCATTGTTAAACTGATGTGGATTTTCAATGTATGGACGTTAATATATCAGTAATTGAATAAACGGATTTCTCTTCATTTTTATTACACTCGTATTTCTTTTTTAATAGATTTTTATCCAGTTAGATTATTCTTCTGACCAATAATTCAGTTACAAACAAACCCGAAATATCATACTTTTCTGTAAACTAAACAATGACCTACAGTTTCATAACTATTCAAAAGACTTTTGTTCTAGCGATTTGTACTAAATATGAATAATTTTTCGTTTTTTGAATTAATTTGATAAATCTTATATTCTTTATTTCCACCACCAAGATAGCACAAGATTATTCTGGGAATGTTCTCAGAATAGTTTCGTAGAACATTTGAATGTTCTCAGAATGTTCTCACCAAATGTTCTGAGAATATTCTGAGAACATGAAAATGGGACAGAAACGCAAGTTTGAAAATCATGCTCATAGACCGTCAGCTAGTGACAGATTTAGGTGCCCCATTTTCGCATACAAGCCTCGAATAGGGTTGAAAAGTATATCGATTTGGAGCAAAATGAAGATATTTTTACGAGTGGCTCCTGGGGATAACATACCGAGAATTCGATTTTTCAGAACAGTGCTTATTTGTTTCCCTCGTGTTTCTATTTACGGTACGAAACTACAGAGGGTGATTCGTTAAGTCGCCTTAAGGAAAAAAGTTCCTATGAACATATTTCCGGAGTTGCTTCGTTTCTGAGATACAAAGGCGTTTGAAAAAAAAAATCAATGCCCTGTATCTCGATATACTTTTCAACCCTATTCGAGGCTTGTATGCGAAAATGGGGCACCTAAATCTGTCACTAGCTGACGGTCTATCAGAATATTCTTGGATATGTTCTGGAATATTCTGAGAACTGTGTCGAAACATCCTCAGAATATACCCAAGTATATTTTCAGAACACCATCAGTATATTTTCAAGAATATCCTCAGAACATCTGTGGGTCATACTCTCGGATGGTCTAAGAATATTCTGAGAACATTTCAGGCATTATATTCTCAAAATGAGCCCATAATAAATATTGGGATTTATAAATACCAATATTAATGAAAACAAATAATTTCGACTAAAGTTGAAAATACCCTTCTCTCCATATTTTGTGAGAATAATTTCAACCAGATTTGAAAATACCCTTCTCTCCAAATTTTGTGAGATTAGGGTATTTTTAACTTTAGTTGAAATTATTTGGTTTCATTTATATGTTCGATTTATTTAATCCCATTATTTATTATGTACGCATTCCTTATATCAATGAAAACAAATAATTTTAATTAAAGTTGAAAATAACCTCTCCACATTTTGTGGGAACATTCCCACAAAGACTTCGTGGTAATGTATGAAGAGAAGGGTATTTTCAACCTTAGTTGAAATAATTTTTATTTTTATGATAACTCTCTGATGAAACATATTTTGAACGTTGTTCGATTTATTTAATCCCAATATTTATTATAGATGCATTCCTATGATCACTCCTGGAAAACATTCATAGAATATTATAAGATATTCTAGAACTTTCCTAAAATATTCATATATTATATTCTATGAAAAGTTCTAAGAATATTCAAATAATATATTCTACGACTATTCGTTGAGGACAGCCATAGAAGATTATGATACATTCTGAAAAGTTCCCAGATTAATCAAATAATATATTCTATGATCATCCTTTGAGAACATCCACGGAATATTGTGAATAATCCTAAAAAGTTCTAAAAATATTCAAATAATATATTCTATGACTATTCCTTGAGGACATCCATAGAAGATTATGATACATTCTGAAAAGTTCCCAGAATAATCAAATAATATATTCTATGATCACTCATGGAGAACATTCATAGAATATTATAAGATATTCTAGAAATTTCTTAGAATATTCAAATATTATAATCTATGATCATCCTTTGAGAACATCCACGGAATATTGTGAAATATCCTAAAAAGTTCTAAGAATATTCAAATAATATATTCTATGATCATTCCTTGATAACATTCTTAGAATATCCAGAACATACTTCAGTTCCGAAATTAGAAACCTTACCACTTGTAAGTGAGGCCTTAAGCCTTGCTCAAGTTGATACAAATTCCATAACCTACATTTTGACCTTGTTAAACTTTTGCCTTTCACAGGACTTTTTTGGTTTTAATGATAAATTTTATAAACAACCAGATGGACTTGCCATGGGTAGTTGTTTATCTCCTTTTTTAGCAGATATTTTCATGAATAATTTAGAAAATAAATTCATTATCACTGCAAATAACCCAGAAATTTTACATTGGTTTAGATATGTTGATGATTGTTTGGTATTTGTGAATGGTGACATTGGCACTGTCAACAATCTTCTGACAAAAATAAACCAAGTACACCCAAGTATCAAATTCACACTTGAATTAGAATCTAATAATAAATTAAATTTCTTAGACTTTACAATCAATAAAAATAACAATCTTTTAAATTTTAGCATATTCAGGAAACCCACACAAACCGATCACGTTATACCCAGCTTCTCCAATCACCCCCATCAACACAAAATGGCAGCCTTCAATTGTTACATTCATAGACTTTTGAATATGCCCTTTTCTACAGTTGGTTATCAAAATGAATTGAATATCATTAAACAAATAGCTTCAAATAACAATTATAACCCTAATATTATTAATAGTTTGATCCAAAAAATCAAAAACAAAAAAACACATAATGCTGCCTACCCTAAAGTAGATTCAATAGCACAATTTGTTTCACTTCCTTTCTTAAATGACAATATTTCTAATAAAATATCAGGTTGCATCAAAAGCAACATAGACAACATTAAAATTTCTTTTAAAACTAACCATAGCCTCAACAGATAACTGGTCAACACGAAAGATAAAATTGATAAAATTTCAAAAAGTGGCATATACAAGCTAAATTGTGATGATTGTGATGCAGCCTACATTGGAAGAACTTGCAGACCTTTGAAAGCCCGTATAACCGAACATTTAAATCCTAACAAAATTTCAGCCTTTGGTCAACATTTGAGGTTTAACAATCACAACTTTAGTAAAAATAGGAATTCAAAAATTTTACAGGAGGTGAGTTCCAAAAATTACAATAGATTAGATTTTCTTGAAGATTTACATATTAACAAGGAATTACTGAATAATGATCTTTGTCTCAATACTCAAGTCAATTTAAACAGAGCTTACATTCCTCTTCATAGACGTTTAAAGTAAAAAACTTTTCATAAATTTAAATTATTTACTTATTTAATTGCTCTTAAATTCTTTCTCGATGATGATATCGCTTGAACCCATTTTGCAGTTTGCTCAGTTCCCTCCCTCTCGACTGTCCTTTCGATTCTCATAACATAAACTATTGCTTTCAATTTAAAACTTCAACTTCAGGTTCTGTTTTTCTTGAGCTTGGGCTTTTGCTTGTGCCATGTCAAGTTCTCATTAGACTTTCTCTTGGTTCAGCAATTTCCTTTGTTTTGATTAATAGAACTACTGAATTGAGTATTTCTGAAACAATTTGAAAATTTCTTAAATCCTTTCTGTTTGTAGTGCCTCTTGGTTCTGGGCTACCTTTTTGGCGCTTTGGGATTGGGAAGGTTCTCATTAGACTTGTCCCATGATCCATAGCATTGAATTGGTTTCACAAACCCCCAAGAGATTGTATCTTAAGCCGGGTTCTATACACATCGGGTTGAAGTTCTCATTAGACTTTTCTCTCGGTTTGTCATATTTTTCCTTGGGTTTGGATTAACAGAACTATAAATAGACTTACAGATCAATTATTGGAAAATTTCTTAAAAAATTTCATGGGTTCATCATTTTGGTTACCATATTTGCTACTTTTGAGATTGGGAAAGTTCTCATCAGACTTATCTCAAGATCTTATGTTCTAATCTGGTTTCCAACGATGCTGAACTAATAATAATAATAATATGAAGTAATTATGTTTGTTTCCTTGGTAATCTTAGATTGACGTTTTAAAAAAGTTTTTTAGTTCTCATTAGACTATAAAAGTTTCTGTAACTTTGGTTCTGTCACCTTGAAACATTTTCATGATTAAATCACAAAATTAGACTAACTTGTCATTTATCAATTTCAAAAGCACATATCATTATATTTATAGGTCATTTTCTATGCTATAACTTCATTGTCATTGTTAACTTTTGATACAATGACAATTTTTATTCATTTAGTTAGACAGTAGACTAAGCTTCAGCAGACATGTGTTACTCTGCCTGTTGAAACTTTCTTAAATCTTTTCTGTTTATGGTACCTCTTGGTTTTGGGATACCCTTTTGTCGCTTTGGGGAGTGTGAAGGTTCTCATTAGACCTATCTCATGATCCTGAGCATGGAATTGGTTTCACAAATTACCAAGGGACTGTGTCTTAAGCCTGGTTCTGTGCACTTCGGGTGGAGGTTCTCATTAGACCTTTCTCCCGGTTTGTCATATTTCCTTGGGTTTGGATTAACAGAACTATAAATAGATTCACAGATCAATTTGACTAATTGGTCATTCAACAATTTTCAAAACATAGATCAGTATTTTTAGAAGTTCATGTTCGAAGCCAATTGTCATTGTCAACTTTGGACACAATGTCAATTTCATTCATATTTCATTTAGTTTGACAGTATACCAAGTTCAGCAGACATGTCTTACTCTGCCTGTTGCAACTTTTATCCAACTCAATCCTGGAATAAGGATTTTTTTAAATGTTAATCATATGATATCCCGTTTTAAATTTTTACATGGTCCTATGGACACATGATATTTTTATGGTCTGGCTCTTGTACACCTGACGAGTAAGTAATTTTTCAATTTTTCAAAATTCACATTATCAACATTTCTTAAATTCATTTCAATGTCACTTACTTACAGGTACGCACTGATGATGACTTTATAGTCGAAAGCGCTTTGCTATGATATTATAAATAAATTTCTGCACGAAATACAAACCTTTTCTTCATCCAATTAAAATAACTATAACCAAATTTACAACAAAACATCGTAACATTCATTGATTCATCTCAATAATCTTATTCTGCATGCCGCCCTTCCCGTTCTATACAAATTATAGTCCTTTCATTCACAGACTTTGTGGCATTTTTAATAAATAGGGGATTTATGTTAGCACAACACTCCCGAATAATATTCTCTAAATGTTCTTTGTTTGCAAACGGTCTGTATTTATACACTTTTTATTTCAGATAACCCCATAGAAAAAAGCCCATTGGAGATTAGTCCGGTGATCTTGGTGGCCAATAGTCTTCCCAATCTCGTCCTATCACTTTGTCCCCAAACATCTGACCGAGACACTGTTTCACTGCTACCGTTTGGGGGATCGGTGCCCTGTCAAGCTGATACCACAAATTTCGTCTAACACTTAGAGGCAGATTATCCAAAACTTCAGACAACTGATTCATAATGAAATTTTTGTACATGTCTGCGTTCACGTTTTCTCTGAAAAAATATGGTCCAATTATTTGGTTATGTAATAAACCACATCACACATTTGTCTTGAATGAATGTTGGTCACGGCATTCTATTACAAAATTTGGATTATTGTTGGACCACCAGCGACAATTTTGGGAACTAACTGTTCCGTTCGACGTGAAAGTTGCCTCGTCAGTCCATAAAATCCTGTAGGGAAATGCGATATCATTTTCTTTCTCACCTTAGAACCAAAATGAAAATCCTACTTCTTTGAGAGCGTGTATAAACTTTGGCTTATAGGGATGGAAATTATTTTTGTGCAAAATTCCTCTCACAGTTTCTCTGCCAACCCCTGTATTTTCACTAATACTGCTAATATTAGTTTTTCCGTTTTCAACAAAGCTCAAACAAACATTGAGTTGTTCTTCTTCATTATACTTTATTGGATTATGTGGTTTCTTGAAACGATTGTCCACAGAGCCAGTTTCTTTGAATCTTTTCAATATCCTTTCCACGGTACTAAAGTAAATATTTCTTTCTGGATGCCGGTGATTGAAAATACAAGCAACATCTAGATATGGCACATTCTCACCACATAAAAGAACGATTTCCACTTTGTCTTGTATGGATAACATTGTACATAAAACTTTTTGTGAATTATAAATGTAAGAAAATCTGTACACAAAACAACTCGATTTATTAAACGCAATAATTTGACATTAACCAAAACTTACTAAGTGAAAATTTTATTTCGATTTTATAAGTACCTATTATTTTCTTCCCGAGATGTTGCATTAGTCTTGTATTGTTTAAAATCTCGAAATTTTATATCATGTCTAGTACAAATCGCTAGAACGAAAGTCTTTTGAATGAAACTGTAGGTCATTGTTTAGTTAACAGAAAAGTATGATATGTCGTGTTTGTTTGTAACTGAATTATTGGTCAGAACATATTAACGTCCATACATTGAAAATCCACATCAGTTTAACAATGAAATGAAAAAACTAGATGAACTTTGCAACAACAAAGACGAATTTCTGGAGGTGCATTTGTTAAAAAAAGTTGAAAAAAAAGTAATAGTATGCAAGCTGGATTTTTTATCGTTGGTAGATCATGTGATACTCATCACGAAATCAATTGTCGGACCCTTGAGTAGCAGTGGATTGCACAGATACAGGGTGTTGAATATGAAAAATTAAATCTATTATATTTTATTCATAATTTCCAGTTTTGAAAATTTTACAGTTTAATTCGAAGAAATATTTTTGTTCAATAAGAGCTTTATTTTAAAAGAAAAATTACATTTTCAGTTGCCACCAGTGGCGTACAAAAATGGTATATTGGTCCCTTTCCTCCCCTATTTTTTACGCCACTGGTAAAATCAAGAAAATTATTATTCTTTGATTTCTTCATTAAATTTTAAGTGAAACATGTATAAATCGTATCGATAATTGCGCTTTTATGAATACATACTAATGATGAAAACATTGTTTTGCTGAAATGAATTGTACAATCCAAATAACTGCTTCAAATTTGTACTGGATATTCTACCAAAAATATCAATGCTACTTTCACATGTATTTTTTCACAAAGCTGCTTTCTTGCAGAAAACAGGGTGTTGAAACTGGAAAATTATAAAGCGTTTTTCTCCTAACATACAGTGTGTCGCACTTCTCATGGAAACACCCCTCTATCTTTCGTAATTATTTGAGAAGAACTCTTACCTGTGGTTGATCTGAGTGAAATACAATGCTCGCCAGGAGCGATAGACTGACCCAGTTTTGTTTGTTTTTAGAATACGCTGTACTGTTTTTCCGGCAGCACACGACGCAACGGTCGCGTATGTCAGTTGGCGCGCTCCAAGGAAACCATCTGTACATAAAGTCGTAAGAACGGTACAAGGCCTTTGTCGGCGACCAAAGACGGTCACAAGGAACCCAGTCCTCTACTCGATCCGACGTCGACATATCACGTCGATCCTACCTCACCACAACCGCCTTTTCTACCTATTTGGTCAATTAAATCAGGGTTGGTACGACGTTGTCACACAACTAATAGTTGAAGGACTACGTCGTTCCGATCAATTCCCAACTGCATTTTGTGTTCTGAATAGGTCCGACGTATGAACACGACTTGAGTAGTAAACATTCATAAACCTATAACCTTACTTTGTTCAATCGGGTGAAGGAGAAAGTGGGCATGACATAAATATATTAATTATACAGTGTCCGGCATAAAGTTCGCAGCATATGGAAAACTTTTTTATTGTTGATTTCTCAAAAACAATTATTCTTGATAAAAAGCTCTGCTTCATCCCAAACCTGAATTGCATACACCAGAATTGAATTTTTCACGACACTATACGAGGGAGATGAAAAAACATGCTTTAATTTCAAGAAAATATGATCCCATCACCTTATTTTTCACGGTAGAATCAAAAGTCAAGGGGAAATATTGTTCAGAATCGAATGTTGATCCAGAAATTCAAATCATAGCCACCTATGACCATTTTAATTTTTCAACTTTTTTCCCCATTTTCTCCTCATCGCCCTGTACGATATGAGGAATGCTGTGCTAGATGAATGGCATATTGTTAGATATGATGATATCACTCCATGGATGTTTTCTCCTTCCTCCCTCCCATCGGAAAATCACATTAATTGAAATATGTGACGGAATTTCACAAAATCTTGCTGCAAATAGTAATTAAAACTGAATTGTCTCCAAGGTATGATACCAGAATGAAAATTAATTTATTTTCACACTATGAATAACGAATTATTTTATACAAATATGGCCCATTATTCTATGTGGAGGCCTACCCTTTCGATACACTACATTGAACGGCGTGCATTGTGGACATCTTTTAGTATCTGGTAGTTATTTTTCGAATAAAGTCAGGAATTGTAAAATATGATAATTTTTCTATAGTTTCTCATCAGAAAGCATCTACAAAATTTCATTGAATTATTCATCTTGAAAAATTTAGATTTTAATCCATTCGAAAAATGTATTCACATATTATGCAAAAAATATCTGAAAAGAAAATTTTAGCGCACCGGCTGGGAATCAATCCTGGGACCTTTCGGTCACCAGGCGAGCGTTCAACCACTGCGGTAATCACCGCTTTTTACTGCAAACGATTGAGATAGACAACATTTTCCGATCACAGTTGGCTTTGAAAACAAATTCTAATTGTAAACAAACCATTTTTGTCGTATCAAGAATAGTAGTTTTCATAAAAAATCTGTCTAGTAATTTCAGTAGTTTTTCAATTCAATCATGGCTGGTCGACTAAGTATACAGGAAAGAGTGGAGATCGTGATGATACATGGTGACAATTATCATACTTGTAGAGAGACTGCCGATATTTTTAATGAAAGACATCCAAGTAAAAACGTCCATAATTCGACAATTACAAGAATTTTAAAAACATTCAGGGAATCTGGATCGGTTTCGAAAAAATACAAAGTAACGCATAGACGAGCGGTAACTGAAAAGGAGGAAACTGTTATGAATATTATGCTATCTACGGTTGAAAATCCAAGAATGTCATTGTCGCAACGAAGAGAAAATTTTGGTATATCCGATCGATCAATGAGAAGAGTTTTAGCTAATAATAAATTCAAGCCGTATAAACCGAAATTCATACACACTTTGAAACCGAGAGATCCGGATAATCGCTTGGAGTTTTGTTTCTGGTTTCAGTCTATGATAGAAGATAACAGACAATTTTCGAAAAAAATTCTTTACAGTGACGAGTCAACCTTCACATCAAATGGGGTAGTCAGCTCCTAGGATTGCAGGTAGTGGGCAGATAATAATCCCCATTTCAGGATACAATGTAGAGATCAATATCACTTCAAAGTTAACGTCTGGTGCGGAATTCTTAATGACATTAATGTTGGACCAGTATTTTTCAGACAACCACTGAATTCTGCAAGATACTTAAGAATGCTGCAAACACTTCTCTCCGATTATTTAGATGATATTCCATTGGACATGAGAGCTGGAATGTACTTTCAACAAGACGGTGCATCCGTACATTCTACGAGAGAAGTGAGAAGGTGGTTGAACAGAACATTTCCAAATCGATGGAATGGAAGATATTAGATATTCCAATAACGCTTGGCCCGCCAGGTCACCGGACCTCACTCCTTTGGATTTTTTTTATGGGGATATCTCAAACAAAAGGTATACTCAAGAAGACCGTTTCAAAATATATCTCATCTGGAGAATACTATCAGGGATTGTATACGGAGAATAACTCCCCAGATACTAAGAAATGTTCACGATGCAATGCATCGCCGTACGATGCAGTGCATTGAAAATGGAGGACAACATATAGAATAAACCCTAGGGCATATTTGTGTAAAAAAATGTTATTTATATCCTAAAAATAAATTAATTTTCATTCTCGCCTCATATCTTGGAGATAATTCAGTTTTATTTACTATTTGCAGCAAGATTTTGCGAAATTCCGTCACATATTTCAATAAATGTGATTTTCTGATAGAAGCGAGGAAGGTGAGGATATCCATGGAGTGATATCATCATATCTAACAATATGCCATTCATCTAGCACAGTATTCCTCATATCGTACAGGGCGATGAGGAGAAAATGGGGAAAAAAGTTGAAAAATTAAAATGGTCATAGGTGGCTATGATTTGAATTTCTGGATCAATATTTTCCCTTGACTTTTGATTCTACCGTGAAAAATAAAGTGATGGGATCATATTTTCTTGAAATTAAAGCATGTTTTTTCATCTCCCTCGTATAGTGTCGTGAAAAATTCAATTCTGGTGTATGCATTTCAGGTTTGAGATGAAGAAGAGCTTTTTATCAAGAATGATTTTTTTTGAGAAATCAATAATAAAAAGTTTTCCATATGCTGCGAACTTTATGCCGGACACTGTATATTCAAGTACCACCAGATCAGTGTTAGGTTTGTTTATCGTTTTCAAAAATGGTGAAGTCTATATGAAGCCTATATGTCATCTTTCATGTGTATATAAAATATTTATAAATTCTTTAAAGATGCTGTAGAGATGAAAAATGTAATCGCTCGCACATTTTTTTAACGATGAATATGGGAAGATACATAGAAAAAAATAGAGCGCCTCACGAATAATGAGTTTTTAACGATATTTTGGAAATTCTCATATTTGGTCACTTCATTGGTTTCTTGTGATAATTTTCTTTCCAAACTCTTTATTATGTGTCAAAATGAATTGAATTCGTAAATTTTGTTCCATACGCCTGATTTTCAACGATGGACGTCGTGAATGCTTTCTGCAAATGAACCATGGAACGTAAACTCGGAACTTGTTCGGAACAAAATATCTAACTTTAACTAGTTATTTGAAAAGAGAAACAGAGTGAATAATAAGATATTTGCAAATCATCTGATTTGATAACTCTGTATGGAAGTAGAAAAACCATACTTTCAAATTAGTTTCCAAGGAAATAAATCAAGTGGAGTCAGTTTCACGTAAATGGTATCCTTCACTGCCCTCCATCCAACCGGGAGGTGTGACAATTTCAGTGCAAACAGTGCCCCCGATGAAGAGGAAATAACTAATAGTTTCATTGACGATGCTACGTTGGACAGAGGGTGCTGTATATACCTGATTTACACATTTTTGACTCATACATTTTCCCACGTCGTGCAGTAGTCGGATGCACAACTTCCACTTTTCGGTAAACTATCCGACGGTGCAACGTCGTTTGCTGACCCGTCAATGGATAACAGATACTTGCATAAAAGTCGTTGTCAGATTTGGTACAAATCAGGTCGGTAGTCGGATGGATGTCGTCGAGCCGTCGTTGGATACACAACTTTCACTCTTTGCTAAACTATCCGACGACGGTGCGACGTCTTTTGTCGATCGTCAAAGAATGACTGATATTTTTATCAAATATGTCGTCAGATTTGGTACAATAATTCGGTAGTCGGAAAAATGCTGTTTGAGATTGCTCTCCGCAATGATGTACCGTCGCGCCTGAGGTGTCCTTTTTTATCTGGTGCCCTGGACGACCGCCCAACCGCGCCCTATCGTAACACCGGTACTGTGATCACGTGGCCTTTATTTTGATATCATTTTACAAATCACAATTGATATTTGTCTTCATCAATGCTCAATATAACTTGAACTTATGATTAAAATTAGATGCAAAATTTCACCAGGTCATCAAAATACCTATCATTTTTATTATTTTTTATTTCAGCACACGGACTTATCCCAATATCTGGAACGTCATAGTGGTGGGCTGGACGTTCGGAACGTTCGTCTATTTCTCTTCCAGTTGCTTCGCGGCTTAGCTTATTGTCATAAGAGGCGAGTGCTCCATCGGGATGTCAAACCTCAAAACCTCCTCATTAGCGAAATTGGTGAATTAAAACTGGCTGATTTTGGGTTGGCCAGAGCCAAATCAGTGCCTAGTCATACTTACTCTCATGAAGTGGTAACATTGTGGTATAGACCTCCTGACGTGCTGCTGGGAAGCACAGAATATTCCACTTCTTTGGACATGTGGGGAGTAGGGTGCATATTTGTAGAAATGATTACAGGGATGGCAATTTTTCCTGGAGTTAGAGATACTTATGATCAGTTAGATAAAATATTTAAGGTTGGTATAAAATTGTTTTAAAAAGTATTATTTGACCATTTTTTTTTGTAATTTTTTTTGAAATAGGTACTTATTATTATTGCCTCTCCAAACTCAGTTGTATTCATGATTTTGGATTAAATTTCATCTTTATAAGCGTAGAACTACCAATTCAGTGCACAAACATGAAAATGCCCCTCTAAGCACACAAGTTGCCACAAGTTTACTGAAGGTATCATTGGAAAACTTGCTTGTGCAACCATGTCAAATATTTGTTGTCAAGAATCATTTGGAAACACCCAGTTAATACTTACTGTAACTTTACAATTGTAATGTTGCCTCTGCAACTTTTTTGTTTATCTCCAACGGTTAGTTTGTGTATCTGTACGATGGAAACATCGCTGGAATTTCCCACATGCAAACTTAACCAGGAAGATTGTCGTTCATTTACAGATTTCATTTTCATGGAATCTACTAGAAATAGTTTGCTACAAACTGCCGAAACAACTTTACTCAAACAAATTTGCTGAAAGTTCCCAAATAATGAATAACTATTACATTCACAACCTTATGCTGGGTATAGGTTATATAGGTTTAACTACCTTTCTACTGAAATACAATTTGAAAAGTGCATATTGTTACTCCCTCTACCCCGCTGAGGATTGAAACCAGTGGATAATACACATTTTTTTATTAGAACATTCGAGATAATTTGGAAATCTCTCAAAATTAAAATTTGAAATCATCACATGAGAGGACACCGTATCTTCCAGGCAAAAAGGTAGCCGGACTTTGTTCGAATTCATGAAGAAAAAAAACGTAGAAACCAAGTGAACAAAACTGTTTTAATTCCATAACCAGTAATTTGAATTTGGCGCCGCTCACCCTGCCAATCACACAACTTCAAGTCGTGTGTCACACTTCACAGTACAGCAGTATAGCAGCGAGAATACGACTGATAGAGATAGAGTTACATGGGGTAGTGTGATGTTGCAGTAACTCAAAGTTACTTTATTGGCATACTTATTCACCAGTTGTTTCTTGGAATAACTGATTTTTTTGTGTTTGCTTATAAAAACTTTTGATGCTTTGGGTTGCTTGAATATGAAAAGTTTATAAAACCTCACAGTGATGTATTCTTGAAACTAATAGTAATAGCTACAGAAAATTTGTACATATTTCTACAAAGCTAGGTTTTTTACAGTTTTTTGTTTTCTATGTAACAAGTAAACAAAATGAAAGTATACTACTCCAATGATGTTGCATTCATATACAGTGAGTTTCAAAAGTTTGCACCATTCGGGCAACTTTTTTATTATCGATTTGTCAGGAAATTTTATTCTTCATAAAAATTGGTGCATTGCGGAATACTTGTATTCAAGTTATCAAAATTATAAATTTCCAAACGATGTACAGGGGAGAACAAAAAATATAATTTTGATCAAGTCTAAGCTACCTTAGCTGTTATTACAAATTTGAATATTGTTTTCAATATTAGTTCGATATTGTCTACAGCTTCTTTGAATAAACTTTTCTGATAATGTCAAAAATAAGCGTAGTTTACACTTGATCAAAATTCCTATTTTTTATTTTCCCCTGTACATTGTTTGAAAATTTGAAATTTTGACAACTCATATGCAATTATTCTACAATGCACCGATTTTTATGATGAATGAAATTTTCTGACAAACCCATAATAAAAAAGTTCCCAAGTGGTGCAACTTTTTGAAACTCACTGTATATGAACGCAATCATAGGTGTGAGAGACTCTCATTTTGTTTACTCGAAACAAGAAACTGATAAAAATTATCTTTGTAGAAATATGTGTGAATTTTTTGTATCTGCCTCCCGAGATATAACAGTAAACTGAAGTAACCAGAAGCTTTCAAATATTATACCTTTACACAAGAAAGCATTTGTTAATCTGCTGTGAATTCACAACAAAAGTGAGCACACTTCAAGCAAATTTGCAAATATGTATTTGCTGGCAGTTTGCGTTTGTAACCTTACCGCAAAATCATGGGCAAAATTAAAAAGTTCCTGGTAAGTTAACAAATATTTATTTGCTGGATTTCAACATTTGTAACTGTACTGGAAGTCTATATCAAAATTAATCAAATTTTTGTCAAGTTTGCAATTGAAACCTTTACAAATGTAATGCTATGAGGGGGAAGATCTGCTGTTTGCCGGACAGTTGCTGAACGTTGCAGTGGATGTAACAACTTTACAGTTGCTCTTGACAGGTTTTTGAAAACTTTATGCAAGTTCTCCTTGCTTAGTTGGGCATAGTGAAAATATTTATCAAATGAAGGTGCTGATTATGTAAGTCTCTCTGTAAACTTGTTGAATTTTTATTTAAAAAAGCTATTTTGTTATTGAGTTTGGAGAGCAATATGTATCGTATACTGCAAAATAATCCGATAGGTTTCATGCTAATTTTTGAAATTCTAGTGGTGCCTGTGTGTCTGTCTGTTACTCGTTCACAACTGAATTACTTAGCTGATAGGTGTAAATCTCGGTGTAAATATAGTATTTAAATTCGAGAAAAACGGAATTAATTATGCCCTTTTCAAAATAATTCAGTATTTCAAGATGGTCGTTTTACTCGCTTGTGATAACAACTGGACCAGGTTTAGTCGGAATTTAAGGACCACTTGCAATATATAAAGTAATTTTTTTTCACAAAAAAGGTTGAATAAGTTCGTGACTATTAATATATGAAGATCGTAGCATATAGAATACTTTTTTATTATTGGTGTCTCATAAAATGCCATTTTTAGTAAAAACCACTGCTTCATCCCAAACTTTAACTGTATATACCAAAATCGAATTTTCGATGACTGTATTCCAGGGAGATGAACCAGAATATTCTCTATGGGGATTTTATTTTCAAAACCATAAAAATGTAAAGAAAAAAAAACAGTTTTAACCTTTGATCAAACATAAGGTTTCTCGTAAAAAGTGTATGGAATCTTTTTTGTTCCCAATTTTCCTAGCTTTGTTTTTGAATATTTTTTCAATTTACAAGTTTTTTCCGAGTTACAGCCGGAAAAGCGTTGGAAAACCCGTTGAACAGGATTTTCTGGTGATTGTGGAACTCATTGGATTTCTATTCCTCTATTATTAAACTAACCCCATACCAAATTTCATGGACTTCCAGTTTAATTTACAGTTTCAGTGAATTTTTTACTCTGTGACCTGTATTAGTATGGATTTCGAAACAACCCGTTTCTCAACATTATTCAGAATGTTCAAAAATCATTGTCGCTTTTGAACAAAGATAACTGTTACTTCAGATAGAAACCCCTGTATATTTGCGGTCTGGGAAATAGAAAATTGGATTTTCTTTCATTTCATATTGGGGTTCCCTTATACCTAAAATAAGTAGTTTTTTAGATATTTGCTTTTTCAAATAGTAGTTCTTATTTCAATGCATTCTTCGAATCAAGATATTTTTGATAGGACATTCATTTGATTCTATGAATCAAGATAGATTTGACACCATATTCATTCAACTTTTGGAAAGAATTCTTATTGACAGTTATTGTGTTTCACGTTATTTACAACATTCACTGACTAATTATCGCAGAAAATGAAAACTTATCCCATTAATTTTTTGGATTGACGTGGCCGTTACTTGATGGAAATCCATAGTTATGACACTAAGGGAAAAAACGATTAAATTTTCCACAAAATTTATTGTCTTTGCGACATGTTTCTATCTTTTTCAGGCGAATGTAGTACATTAATGTACTAATGTTTTTTACCTTAGTGTTATCCCATTCATGTAAGAGCGGATAGATATTGTTTTAGCGATTGGGGAGTATGAAGGGAATTGACTTTTGATGTCGAGGGTGTTTACCCAAAAATATCAAAAACGGAATCATCCAAACATGTTGGCATTCAAACGATTGTTACATGCATTTTGTAGGACTGGAAGTATAGCTTATGGAAAGGCAAATAGACCATAACATTAGAAGAGAAATAATTTCTTATTACGGGGGCCTATCAAAGAAAACCCTCATAGAAGTCAACGTAAGATCGAGAAAGATACCGGGATAAGCAAATGGAGCATTAATTGCTAGGGTAATGAAAGAATACAAATTCCACCCGTACTGTATTGAGATGCACCAGGAATCATAAGAAAAAGACTTCCATCAGCAAATCGAGTTTTGTCTATGGGTTCTGGACAGGTTTAGTGAGGATGAATATTTTTTCGATTCCATTTTATTTTTTGATGAATATACTTTTCATAACAGTGGCTTAGACCAACTTTCATTATTATAGTGATGTGAATCCCCATTTGTTCTGCTCTCTGGAACACCAAAACAGCTGTGTTTTCACTAGAGCATTCGTTCCTCATGAGCATCGAACGAGCGCAGGCTCGGACAGTACGGCTGAAATCAGCATACACACTGTTCGAGAATTCGCTCGTTCGGTGTTAATGCGGAGCGAATACTCTAGTGAATACCGAAATCAGCGTCCTTACTGTCCGAGCGTTCGCTCCATAGGAGTTCATTCTATGCTCACGCGGAACGAATACTGTAGTGAGTATGTGGCTTTAACGTGTGGGGAGGAACTGTAGGTACACGAATTATAGCACCAAACTTTTTTGATGGACACTTGAATGGTCAAAAATGTCTATAATTTTTACGAGATGATCTGCCTGAGGTTCTGGAGAATGTGACACTAAATATAAGACAACGGATGTCGTTACAATTGGATGGAACTCCGCTACATTTCAATTCAATCAGTGTCAGACAGTTTTTGAATATGTGCTTTTCGAACAAATGGATTGGTAGGAAGGACACCAAAATTGGCCAGCGAGGTCACTAGATTTGCCTTGCCACGACTTTTTCCTATTGAGATACTTGAAGAATGATGTTAACGACCATTCTCCAACGACACTAGAAAATATGAATGAGATAACGGCTGCTTCTGTAACAGTGACGCCTCTAATGTCCCACATAGCATGAAGACATCTTAAAGACGTCTTCAAGACTCCCACCCTAAGATGTTTGGGACGTCTTCCATTGTTACAAAACGGGACGTCTTGAACACGTCTTTGAGACGTCCATATGGACATAATCGGGACGTCTTACAGGCATCTTTCGAATGTCCAGTTTATGTCTATTATAATACGTGCCCGAATGGACCATTCTCTGGACATTGAAAATACTTTATTTAGTATACAGTACCTGCATTGTTGTAAAAAAATTTTTAGGAATTTTATTGAATTATATTTGATAACTTTTTGTTTTTACTAAACATCTCACGATCTCCTGCTCTCCTCAGTCACGACTAGATTTCTCACTTTCCTTCTGATCGGTAAAAGCTTTTGTCTCACTGGCACCTAGAATAATAATAAACATTAATAATTTATAAAAAAACAAAACAGTTTTTGAGTAGATTTTGAGAATATCACTCAATGAAAAAAAAATTGTTATTGTTAATAGCAGTTTTGCAGTTGTATAAGTTTTATTGATGGTAGGATGTGCATGACCAATAAATACAGGTGAAACCATAATGAAAACAATAAAGTTCATGTGATGATTCTTTAGAACCAAATTTTTGAGCAATTGTTTTCGAAATCTTTTCTCGAAGAGAGAGACACATGAAATTTATTTTGACCGTGCCTTCATAATAAAAATCATAGTCAGATTGTATACTTCGAAACAGGGAAAGAGTATTGAGCCTTGAGAGTATTTTTTTTTCATGTTGCTATTGAACCAAATATACACGAAATAAAAAGAACAGAGGTTTGACATATTGACATAGTAATACTTTGTAGTGTGTACTCTCCGAATATTTCCACCGCGTGGAAAATATTAGGCAAACATCTGACAGAAAACAACCACTTCGCTGGCTAATATCACGACGGACATTGAATTATATCTGACAGATATTTGTGCAACGTTCTTCCAAGGAGACCCAGTACTTATTGTAATTATACAGCAGATTATCCTTCATTTGGCTGGGGAAGACCATTTGCTGAAGCGTTAGGCGGTTCTTGCCGCTCGTCAGTGACAGGGTAGGTCGGACAACTTTAGAGTCGTCCTGCCCCAGGATCATTGGCAGGGCCAGGGGGGGCTTTGGGGCTACAGCCCGATCTTTTTTGACGGTTGCTTTAGCTCGTAGTTTGATCTCCACGTATTAGGAACCTCAGAATGCCCCAAAAAGGAATAAATTCACAGCAATTCAACAAAATAATTCGAAGTTTCGAAGGAAATATCAAAATAACATCAAATACAATTACCGAAATTTTCTAATTCAAATGAAAACTAGCTAGAATTCCGTTATATCTTTGATTCGCTTATAAATTCGAATAATGCAATCAGTCCAATACAAAAATATCATTACCTACGGCCAGCGTTGAAAGATATGGTGCGGCGCAGGTTATTCGTTCATTAGAATTTTCTGCAGCAAATTATACCGTAGCTTGGGAGGCCTTGCTCGATCGGTATAATATTGATAATTTGTTAGTATCAAACTATGTGAAAGCTATTTTCGATTTACATAATTCAAATCATGAGCCAGCTCATGAGTTGAGGAAGATGTTGGACACTGTTGCCAAGCATCTTAAATCGCTGGAAACCCTTGGACAACCGGTTAAACAGTGGAATACGCCTTGCTTATTTATATTTTAGGTAATAAATTAGATAAAGTCACATATAGAAAGTGAGAAGAATGCAAGGCAAATAAAAACAGTACAACAAAGCAGCAACTTATTCCTACCCTTGATGATTTCAAATATTTCATTAAAAATAAAGCAGATTTGATAGAAAATTCTAAACGAAACGAAACCAATGAGCAGAGGTAAGCCCCCCAAGTTACTTATCAAACAAACGTACATAGTCCTAATGAACCAATGTATGTTTTTTGTAAAAAATTTAAACTACCTTCAACAAAAATAAATGTATAGTTCGTAGGTATCAACCGTGTGACATCAGATATTACTCGTCAATGCAATGTTTCATCGAATCTTTTCAGAACTCATTTCAAAGTAATTTTACTTGTTTAGTGTGGTGAAAAATCAGTGAATGTTTGCCTAGTCAGTCAGTAGATACTGCAAGCCTGAAAATTGCACACAACATTAAATGAGCAAACCCTGGATTTGATGATTCCGGAAAATAGATATTTCTCTAGGTGCAGAAATATTTTATAATCTTCTTTGTATGGGTCAGGTTTCTTTGGGGGAAAATTTACCCACTTTGCAAAAAACTATTCTAGGTTGGGTTGTTTTAAGACCAGTCATTATAGGACGTTTTCGAAAATGCTTCCAACTGAAAAAATAACTGCCGCAATTGAATCATTTAGCAATTCCAAGGAATGTTTTGAGCGATAATTAAATCATCAGGGAATCACACAGTTATTCGGATGCAGTTCTAGAAGCCTATATGGATCTGCCTTGTATTTCCGAAACTGCGGGGTATTTTCGCGTCGTGAAATTTTTTGAGAATTCGATTATTTCCTCAACTAATAAATCATGAATGTCAGAAACATCTTTGGATAAATTCTGTAAATCATTCAATAGTTAAAAAACTTCAATCATTTCAATCATTTAAAGAAACACATTGCCTGGACATTTTTGAATGCACATGAAAATGCAGGGCCTCCGCAAGGGTTAGCGCCGTCTGCGTGCCGTGAATATTTTGGCGCCCATTGAATACTTTTTCAAATCCATAGATGAATAATATGCATTCGTGCTGCCATTGTCATTTTCCATTAGTTAAATAAGGATGGAGGATGCAATGCTCATCGATGGATCATCGATGAATTAAAAAACTTTTCCTTATTAGTACATAGCACTTTAGAGTATAGGAAATTGCTAGTTGTTATACGTTTTTCAAATGGCACTGTTTCCTATAATACTTTCATAGCTATTTAAACATGTGAGTAAAAACGCATTATAATCTAATTTTGTAAGGAAATACCAGATATTTCAAAACTAAGACTTTATTCTTATATAAATTACAAAGGCAAAAACACAAATTAAACAATAAACAAACTAAACAAAGTAAAAAATATCATCAGATCCAATCCAAAAATTGAATCAGTACTTTTACTTTTCTAGATTTGGCTATTGCAAATTCATTTATAATATTGTTAAAATAAATTTTATCGAGGATCTCTTGCTCCCTATCCAAGATTGCTAAACCATTATAATCTTTGATTTTAGTTCGAAAATATGAATAGGATATTCATAAAATCTGTGGCATGTGCCGGTGAAGTTTTCTGTTAGATATTACAAATAAATCACATTTTTCAGTTTTCATGGAGAATGTTCCCCTTTTCAACATATAATCTTTCTTGAAACATTGTAGACCTCAAATAATTTCCAATTATTTTTAATTTTGAGATCTCCCACCAGAAGCAACAGATACAGGCAGAGTGAGGAGGATTCTTAAAGAAATGCTAATATATTGTAGACTATTGAGGGGATTTTACGCTTCAAGTAGGGAATATAATCGTACGGCTTTTATCTCGTTAAATAAATCATTTGTTTCCACGTCATCCTCCTTCTTTTCCTCATCTGCCAGCCTATTTTGTAGGGTATGACAGCTTTTTAAAAGATCCTCGTCATTGAATTTAAAGATATTACAAAAAAACGTTGTCGTAATCAGATAATACATCAAACCTTTTATCTAAAGAACTCATTTTTTGATCAATTATTTTTGGATCTTGAGGTGCCTCATCCATCTGCTTGCTTTACCTCAAGTATTGCTGCTAGTTTTCCAGCTTTAGCAAGTATTTCTTCGAAGACATTATTGTTTCTATAACTCTTTTTTAACGAAGTGCTATTTCACAAACCGTTGGTTTGGCGCCCCTTTAAAATGGCGCCCGCGTGTGCGGCACGCATTGCAGTCATGGTTGCGGGGGCCCTATGAAAATGAGTTGCATTGAAAAGCTGGCATTCAAGTGAAACGATCAACCTTCAGCTGGATATTTGTGTTTGCCTACGTGAAATTGTTAAGCTGTGTGCACGTGTCAATATACTTGAAGGAAGAAACTTTGTATTTCCTGCAGAAAATTGTTCATATGGCTTCTTGTACTCACTGTTAATGACTTAACAGTCGAAAGCGCTTTGCTACGAATTTATAAATCATTTGCTTCTCTTACTTGTTGGAGAGCTAACTAAACAGACACGCAGGATCACATTACTATAATAGACATTTGTTTTTCTGAATTAGCACTAGAAATGTGTTTGTTTTTTATTCATAATTCTGATCATTCCTGTGCCAGAGTTGACATAGAAACACCTGTAACTACACTTTTCTCCTCTTTTCTGAATTTCAGAACGATCATATAGTACAGGATCCGAAGAGAGGTCGACCAAACGGTGTACGGGTGAGGGGGGGTTGTACAAAAAATAGAATTTTGAACAAGAGTAAACTATATACGCTGGCTGTGGTACCAAATTTGAATATTGTTTTCAATTCTGAACAACCTCCTTGAATGAACTTTTTCATAATAACAATAATAATGGGTATTTTACACTTGATCAAAAATTCTATTCTTTGTTCCCCCCGTACACCGTTTGGAAATTTAAAATTTTGTCAACTCTAATGCAAGTATTCTGCAATGCACTAATTTTTATGTCGAATAAAATTTTCTGACAAATCGATAATAAAAAAGTTTTCCGTACGGTGCGAATTTTTGAAACTGACTGTATATAGTCTGGACCACATTTTGATAGGCAACCCATTTCAGGCGTATTTGTCTATTTATGAAACTTCATGAGAAGTATGTTTCATCCGTTAACCAGAGCGGTGAAGGTCGACCTCTCTTCGACTCCTAGACTAATAGCTCAGTGATAATTGTTTGAAGGAAATACAACCCCCTATGCCTTATGTGACACCAACTTCTTCTTTTCAAATAAAACCTCATACTCAACGTTAACAACGAGTATGAGGTTACAAAGACAAATGATCCTCAAAAAAGTTCAATAAAGTGAGGAAAAAAGTTGAGATGTAGGAGAGTTCAGTTTGTTAAATAAATACATACACATTGAATGTGATTTCCATATATAGGTATTAGGTACGCCTACAGAAGAAGACTGGTCTGGTGTTACCCAATTGCCGGGATATAGACTCCATAGAATGGGTCAGTATAGGCCAAAGAGATTGGGTTTGTGTTGGCCAAGGCTTCACGATCTTGTCAATGGGGAAGCTATAGCCAGTTCTCTTCTACAGTTGGATCCTTCAAAAAGACTAGGGGCAGCTGAAGCTATGACACACCGCTATTTCGATGGGTTACCTAAAAAATTATTAGAATTGTCAGATGGTAAGTTGTGGTAAGATATTTATTTACCAACATAAAAAATTTTCCTAGCCTAGTAATCACATGGATATCCGGTGGATATCAATCGGATATTCTAGAAGTATATCAAGGGCGTCTTTTCATGAACTACAATCATGTCTGATAACATTCCATTTATATTCATACGCCACCAACTCGGACATTCAGTGTTTCCGTTTTCCAAAACACTTTAAAAATCATAATACAGGGTGTTGATCGGGTACGTTGACAAACTTCGGGAGAAGATTCTTCGAAAGTTTTCAGGACGAAAAGTTCATACATATGTCCCAAGCGACTTGGTTTTCGAGATACAGGGTGATAAAAATATATTTTTTGCACTTCCAAGACTAAAGTGCCAAGAGAAAATATGTTTCAGTCCCTAGGGAGATGAAGTTGCATTTCAAATCCCTAGGGACATAAAGTAAAAATCGAATATTACCGCAGCTACACTAGTAATAACTAGGACAAGAATTAGGAAATATTCCATTATAAATCTTTATTGATTGAATTAAGATTGTATGTGATATTAACATTATTACAATTGATGAAACTAAATGGGCGATTATTTGTATTTGATAAGTGAATATTAGAGGAAAGTGAATGGGTTAATGTCAACACTAACTGAAATGACACTGAATTGAAAAAGTTTGTTGACACCGTTGCTATTAAGTTACCTACCGAGTAATCCAAGTACCATGTTTATATATCTCATCAAAATAATTATTGTATTGTATTATTATTGAAATTTATAATACTGGGAAGTGCAAAAAGTAGCGTATATGCCGCAGGACTAAAGTGATATTTTATCCCTTACGTGATTATTAGCCCTCGGGCTCTACGAGCCCTCAGGCAATAAACATCACGTGCAGGATTAAAATATTCACTTTAGTCCCTTGCTATATAATATACTATTTTTCAAGATTTTTTGGAGTTAACTTCGACATTTTCAACAATAATCAGTTCAAATTAGGTGAGTACAACCCATTCAATAGTACACAAAATAATTCACAGGATCCTCCTTTTTTCAGAGTCAAGACTCATTCAACCCTTCATAATTTTTTTTCCGCCGTCACTGACATATTATGAGACAGGAATAACCAATGTTGTTTCATTTAACATCTTTTTGTCCTTATTCATTTACTGGTATGGTTCAGAGAAATTTGAGAAGCAAATATTCTCACAAACTTTGAAGGGTCTTTCTTTGAAAGTTTTCAGGACGAAAAGTTCATATAAACATATGTCCCAAACGACTTGGTTTTCGAGATACAAGATGATGAAAATACATTTTTTTCAAGACTTTTTGGAGTAAACTTCGACATTTTCGACAATAATCAGTTCAAATTAGGCAAGTAGAATCCATTTAATAGTACGCACGCGGCACAATACAAAATAATTCACAGGGTCCTCCTTTTTTCAGAGCCAAGACTTGTTCAACCCTTCTGCCACCAGTAAGAGATTGTGAGAGAAGGATAATCAATGATGTTTCATCATCATTTTCTTTTCTTGAAGTTTTTCATTTACTTGTACGGTTCAGGAGCTATAACGAAAATATTAATGCAAACAGTGTCCAATAAGATCAGAAAAATAAAACATTCTCAATTATTGTAAATTGGAAGAAATATTTTTTCATAATTAGAAAAATCTACCATGAATAAAAATTATAAAACAAAAAAATATAAAGACAAGCTTTTATACAAATACTGAAAATGAAAATAATTTTTCATTGTTTTATCTAGTTTATTAGTAGATAGGAAATGAGAGAGCAAAAGGAATAAAGGTCAAACCCTATGAGAGAGCAAAAGAAATCAAGGTCAAACCCTATGAGAGAGCAAAAGGAATCAAAGTCAAAGGTCAAGAACTGCACGTGTGAGATTTCCTGGAATTTGCTGACATCCGGTTACATGCCTACACAGCGAAATTCGATACGGGTTCAGTGACCCTCGAAAAGTGCACATGTGCGATTCCCTGGAATTTGCTGACATCCGGTTACATGTCTACACAGCGAAATTCTAAAAAATCTATTTATAGGTTAATTGTGAAGATTTAACCTTCAAGATCAGCACGGCAGTCTCCATCAAATGTCGTGCCACTAAGGCCTTATAGCCGACACTACACTAAGTCGCAACTACGGTTGCTACCCTTTGCTACACAGTAACAAGGGGTCGTAGCTATAGATGGTAGCACAGATAAACTAGTAGATAACAACAAAATATAAACAATTTGAAAAGTGGAAACATACTCCATGAAAATTGAAAAATGTGATTTTTTTTACATCCCAAGAGATTATCTTGAATGATGGAAAATAGCGGCTAAAGTTTCTCTTTCAGCCGCAGATGATTCCACAACAGATTTTAGGAATATTCCAGTCATATTTTCCAACAAAAATCAAATTGAACATTTTATTTAACCAATAATTTGTTATACAGGGTTATGATAAAGTAATGCACAAAATTCATAAAACGTACATCGATCACTTTTGAAAAAAATGCAAAAACACGTCAAACTGTTTTTTTTATTTCGCATCTTTTGACATAAGTTACAAAAATAACACGTCAAAGTTGTCAAAGTTATGACGTCATCAACAAATTTTTTTAATGGGAAGCTAAGATTTTTATTACATTATGTGATAGAGTGTTTTTACACAAGGGAAAAATAGTTGCAGTAGGGCTCACATAAGAAAAAAAACGAGAAAATGAATAAACAACGAAATAAACGTAAGTTTCATAATAACTTTTCAATTAACTAACAGTCCATTAAACCAAAACTATTTCTTATAGGAATTGTTCAAACTGTGTCCCGTTTACTAACTGACATAGGCCGAGACGATGGTAGACCGCATTTATAGAGTTTTCGATCATCTGCGGAGTTATACGAGTCATTTCGTGTCTAATTCGTTCCATTAAGTCTTCTAAATTGTCTGGCCGGTTAATGTAGACCCGACTTTTCAAATGTCCCCACAGAAAAAAATCAAGGGGGGTTAAATCAGGTGACCTAGGTGGCCACTCCATTGGTCCACGTCTTCCAATCCACCGTCCTTCAAACTGGTTATCCAGAAACCTTCGAACAGTATGACCATAATGTGGTGGTGCGCCATCTTGTTGGAACCAAATACTGGGATCCAAGTTGTCCCCATTATTTGGATCCGGAAATGCCGCAAGTAGGTCCGGAAGCACTGCCATACGAAGATGTTCCAAATATCGTTCAGCTGTTAAATTCCCGCGAAAGTAATAAGGACCAATAAATCTTCCCCGGACGATTCCTACCCAAACATTAATTTTTTGGGGACGCTGGGTGTGTTTTGTCTGCATCCAGTGGGGATTTTCCCGAGCCCAGTAGCGAGAATTGTGTCGATTTACAGAACCACTTAGACAAAACGTTGCCTCATCGGAAAATACTACACTATTAAGAAAATTGCCGCATGAAGATTTCACAAAATTCCAAACGTCTGTCCGGATCATCTTCTGAGAGTTCGTGAACAAGATGAACTTTGTATGGGTGTAGTTTTTCTTTTTTTAACATCTTTACTACAAACGACTGACTAACATTTTCTTGTAAGGCAAGTTCTGTTGTAGTTGCGTGAGGGTGTTCTTCTACTGACAGCAAAATATCTAACTTCACATCGTCGCTTATTCCTGGTCGTCCAGATTTGGGAGCATCACTCACGCTTCCCGTTGCATCAAATTTTGCAACAATTCTGCTTACTGTGCTTCTAGCAATTGGAGGTCTTTCAAAATGTGTTGCGTTAAATAAAGCACATGCTTCTTCATGACTTCGAAGCCGTAACGTACCATCATTAGAATTTCTATCCTTTCTCTTTCGGTTAAACGAGCCATAATAATAAAACTGTTGTGACACTAATTGTACGACTGACACTGACAAACCGTTGTTTTAGTAAAACAATTGAAAAAATTTATAAGAACAAATGTTCTTACTAGATAAGTTTAAGTTTGACCTCTTTTTATAATTGGTTTTGTTATTTCGGTTTTTATTCCTTTTCTCGTTTTTTTTTCTTATGTGAGCCCTACTGCAACTATTTTTCCCTTGTGTAAAACCACAAGCTCTATCACATAATGTAATAAAAATCTTAGCTTCCCATTAAAAAAAATTTGTTGATGACGTCATAACTTTGACAACTTTGACGTGTTATTTTTGTAACTTATGTCAAAAGATGCGGAATAAAAAAAACAGTTTGACGTGTTTTTGCTTTTTTGTCAAAAGTGATCGTTGTACGTTTTATGAATTTTGTGCATTACTTTATCATAACCCTGTATATTTGAACTGAATTTCACTATACCTACACATACATTATGATCCCGTCGTTTATTCAATCGTCCATAACTATATATTGTGTCATATCCATCAAAGAAGTAGAAGCTACCTAAAAAACCAAAACTACGTCACTTTCACTCGACGCGCGTTTCGTTAACAAAGTTATCCTTCTCAAGAGCTATAAAGCTTACAGCACTAGTTAACCCTATTCTAATGTTATATATAAACAGGGTGTATCTTGAATGATGTCATTAATTTCAGGAGGTGATCCCTTGTCACATTTCAAGAATATAAGTTCATATAAACGTATGTCCTAACTTGCTTCGTTTCTGTGTAACGGGGTATCAACTGCGACGCCACTGGAAATAAATTTCATAATATAATTTCATGAAAAGAAGACCCTTATTGTTACTACTAACAAACACACGAAGTTTAATCAGAATCGGCGTAAAGAATTTTGAGTAATTCATGAAAAACCGATTTTTTATTAAACTTTTGACACCCCGTTACTCAGAAACGAAGCAAGTTAGGACACACGTTTACATGAACTTTTTTTTCATAAAATGTGACGAGGAATCACCTGAAATTGATGACATCATTTAAGATACACTATATATATATATATATATATATAAATGAAGTAATTGTGGGTGTGCAGCTATTGGCAGGGTATCAAATGAAAACTCTTTTTACTTTTGAGATAGCTTTCGGAATTGGTTTATTCCTTCTTCAGTCTCTCCAAAATTGGAAATAATAAATATTTTTTAATGAAACAATCATAAGTATGTACTTACAGTAAATGAGATTGTAAAATAAATAGCAAAATAGAACTTTGTGAAGATTAAACATAAAACTGATGGACGTACCAAAAAAAATTAGTAAATGTTTGTCATGATGACATTTTAAAACTTGATTAGTAGATATTTCTATACAGAGAGTTGTTATTTATAAATGAATTTTGAGTAAAAGGTTGATCAAGATGAGGTAGAAATATTTGAAACATTATTTCCAACATGAATTTTCTTTTCGATTTCAAGAATGTTAGAATAAATTACATTTATATTTGAATATCTGTTTTTTTATTCATGGAAAGTTTTTCATGTTTATATGCACCATTTCTAAGAAACATCTTTTGAATGTATTTTTTTCTCTCGTTAATATAGAAATATTAGTGAAATCCATAGGATGTCCAGTAGAATTGAAATGTTGAGATAAAGCACAAGCATTTCGTTTTAAACGGATATCACTTTATGGGAAGTTATTCTTGACTTTAAGTTTCTTGAAGTCTCACCAATATACTTTTTATTGCATCCATTACAGGGTATCTCCACCAGCCTTATTAAGTTTTGGTGTCTCATCTTTCAGTTTTGTGAAAAGTTTACTAACAGTTTTGATGGGTTTATTTGTTATCACGAAGTCGGTTTCTTGCTTGAGAATATTATTGATTTTTGGAGTGAGTTCTCTAATATATGGTAATGATCTATATTTTTTCAAAATAATATCAGGTGATTGGTTATCAGAGTTGTCATTATTAGAAAATTGTCTTGTATTATCATAAAAAATATCAGGTGTTGAAAATAGTAATTTATTCAAGATATGTTTTGGATAAGAATTATCTGACAATAAATTGAATAATTTTCTCAAATTTTGTCAGGATGACATATTTTAATGATTCTATTTTTCATTCCTAATACTAAATTAATTTTGGTTTTCTCTGTGTGATGGGAAAAATAATTCATGTATCTTCCTGAACTTGTTGGTTTGATATACCAATCTAATATTATTTTGTTTTCTGCTGTTCTGACGAGTCTGGTATCTAAAAATGGTACACTGTTATTATTCTCGTTTTCTATGGTGAATTGTAAGTATCTGTTATAACTGTTGAATATGCCAAGAATTTAATTTTCTCTTCCTTCAGAAATAGCACATATAATATCATCAAAATATTTTTTTAAAAAGGGTAGTTCGAAAGATAGTTTTGGTATACAAGAATTCAATAAATCGTCTAAGACATATTGTGCTAGGATAGGTGATATTTTTGGACCCATAGGAGTTCCGAAAATATATTGATAAAATTGCCCATTCAGCGAGAAAAATGTATTATTGAAAATTAATTTAATGATATTGATGAATGAATTTTTATTTAGAGTGCAATTATCTCTGATTTTCGTCCAATTATTGTTGATACTGTTGATGACTAAGTCATCAGAAATGTTTGTAAAGAGTGATATTGCATCAAGACTTAACATAACATAATTTTCAGGAAGATGAAAATTATTAACAAAATCCGAAAATTTGAAAGAATCGTCAATATAATATTCATTCTCAATATTATATGACGTCGTTAGAATGTTAGAAATTACATTTAAATTTTGAATATCTGTTTCTTTATTCATGGAAAGTTTTTTTTACACCATTTCTAAGAAACATCTTTTGAATATATTTTTTTCTCTCGTTATTATAGAAATATTATTGAAATCCATAGGATGTCCAGTAGAATTGACATGTTGAGATAAAGCACAAGCATTTGGTTTTAAACGGATATCACTTTATGGGAAGTTATTCTTGACTAAGTTTCTTGAAGTCTCACCAATATACTTTTTATTGCATCCATTATCTCAACATGTCAATTCTACTGGACATCCTATGGATTTCAATAATATTTCTATATTAACGAGAGAAAAATGGTGAATATAAAAAATAGAAAACTTTCTATGAATAAAAAATAAATATTCAAAATTTAAATGTAATTAATTCTAACATTCTTGAAATCGAAAAGAAAATTCATGTTGGAAATAATGTTTCAAATATTTCTACCTCATCTTGATCAACATTTTACTCAAAATTCATCTATAAATAACAACTCTCTGTATAGAAATATCTACTAATCAAGTTTTAAAATGTCATCATAACAAACATTTACTTATTTTTTTTGGTACGTCCATCAGTTTTATGTTTAATCTTTACAAAGTTCTATTTTGCTATTTATTTTGCAATCTCATTTACTGTAAGTACATATTTATGATTGTTTCATTCAAAAATATTTATTATTTCCAATTTTAGAGAGACTGAAGAAGGAATAAACCAATTCCGAAAGCTATCTCAAAAGTAGAAAGAGTTTTCATTTGATACCCTGCCAATAGGTGCACACCCACAATTACTTCATTTATTTAATCAGTTGAGCTACTAATATATATATATATATATATAGTTTAGTAGAACGGTAGTCTTTTCTGACTAGTTAGGATGCAATTGGGAAGATTATTTGGGTAAGCAGCACGCAAAACGTGTACTCTTTCAACACTATATTTCCAATATTTCAACAGTGGTTACTGTCATCTTCAGGGAAGTGTATCTTTGAGGTTGATTGCAAAATGATGTGATGAAAGTGATACAACATTATCGAATCTTGGTTAGGTTTCTAATGATGATAGACACGTGCTGAGTATTTCCACACGTGGAAATTATTCATATAAATTTTAAAATGTTTGTGTTGATTGACTAATTATTTTAATTATAGACCTTTTAATGTTATTTTATTATCAACTTCATGTTTCTCATTCGATAATATTGTATCACTTTCATCACATCATTTTGCAATCAACCTCAAAGACACACTTCCCTGAAGATGACAGTAACCACTGTTGAAATATTGGAAATATAGTGTTAAAAGAGTACACGTTTTGCTTGCTGCTTACCCAAATAATCTTCCCAATTGTATATATATATATATATATATTTATGCAATATGCAAAAATGTATATACAAATTAGTGAGAAGCAGTCAATGGTAGATCAATTAACACGATTTCTTCGTTTTTTATGTCGAGCTTTCGAAAATATATATTTTCTTCTTCAGGACGTAACTAAAACTAGTTGGCACATAAATATGTGATGTTATTACATAATTTGAGATACTAACATGAAATTCAAAATAAATTAGATACAAAAAGAAGCATACAGTGACAGAATTTGAAAGGACTAGTTGACAACAAATTAGGATTACTTTATCATATTTTCAGTATTCCAGAATAGAGGTACAGAGTAAGAAAATATAAAATGAATAATTATAGGTATAAATATGTAATTGAAAACGAAGAAAATTGGGAAACATGCTCATATGAAGAAAACATCTTATTTTCACTCAAGAAACCTATACTAAACGTTTGGCGGTTTAACCCTGGGTCACCCTGTATATACAGAAGTGGATGAGAGAGTGTTTTCGATTTTATCCAAAGTTGAATGAAATTTTCTAGTAATATGAGAGACGTAGTCACTTCCTCATATATGGATATTCATTTCCGATATGGCCGCTGTGACCTCATACATTGTTTTCAGGTTTCGGAGGACACAAAGTGCAGTTAATTACAAATTTTCAGCTGGTGAGATATATTGAATTTGTTATACGATGAATCTGCTCGGAGCTGTGAATAGTAGTTCATTGAAATCAACCTAGCGTATCTTCCTGATGAAAAAAAATGCGTTTATTATATGATATTTGTTATATTCCTGTTTTTTATGTTTGGCCGTTGAAGTAAAACGAAAGCGTTATTTTCCAAGTGTTTAATAATAAGTAAACAAAAAGCAGTGGAGTGGTTTACAGCTATCGCGTTACCGGTACATCATAACAACAGTCACCGTAGACGTTACGATTCAGACTACTCGTGAACGACGTGAACTGGGTTAATAGGTCAACCGACCAAGACGACAGAGATAGAGCAATGACAGATTTAAGGCGTTGCCAGCTTTCATGTTAGAATACATGACAATATTGATGGTATGGAGGAATGATATATGCAAGGTTGAAGCTTCTGACTTATATTAAGTTGTTACAACTAATAGTTTCCGAGGAAATCTTAACTCTGATTTAAAAAAATGTAATATTATGCCGTTGGTGAGGAAAAATTAAATTTTCATGCAGAATGTTTTGGGACAAATCTGAACAATGTGCGGAATCTCAAGAAATAGCGTTGTTTTCTGATTCATTTGACTTTCTATTTCAACTGACAACGCTGTAAAACCTTTGCGTTTTCGTCATTTCGTTGCCTGGATTTCGAAATAATAAAAAATTTGGAATCCAAAAACCTATCAATCATTGTTCCAAATTTGAATGAAATAAATAGCGTAAACTAATTAGAAATTTATTTCAAACGCAAGAAGTCAATTACACTAATAAACCTAACAAATAAAAAAAAATCCAAACTCTTGATTTGAAAAAATATATTTCGACATGATGGATTCGGTTTGGAGAGATAACATTTCCAGCGGAAAAGCTTTGATATGAACTTAAATAATCTGCAAAATCTCAAGCTGTCACAAAAAATAGTTTCCAAAGAAAAAAAATTCAACTTTTATTAAAAATATTTTGATATGATGCCGTCGATTTGGAGAGATTAAATTCACAATGGACAATTATTGTTAATTTGTGGGATACGAATAAATTAAAACTATCTAACAATTAGTGCCAAATAATTCAAAAGTTGTCAATGGTTCCCTAAATCAAAACTGAATGAAATTCACGTTTTGAAAAATAATGGAAAGTTTTATAAGAATTTCTCTAATTAATTTCAGAAGTGTTTACATTATAATCAATCACTGGTTCTCTTTTACTCCAATATTGCAATAGCTAGAAGAAAAGTTGATTCGAAAAAGAAAACTTCAACTGAACTTAGTCTAAAAACCATCCAGGCAAATTCAAGTAAACGGTATAATTTGGAGGTAGTAATTTTCCTTGCCTGACACAGTTACATGAGTGTAAGATTATCTGAAAAAACTACTATTGCCATCTCATAGTGGTATCTAATTAAGACTTGATATATTGAAATTGTCATATATGTAGAAGTAATCATCCAGGTTCGAATTGTGTACGGAGTTAAACGCGGAAAACTAGAATTTTTAGCATGTTTCTAATAAATTATGGAATATTTCATTCTCCAGGACAGGTGTGAACTCTAGTATTGATAGATACTAAGAAGAAACACTCCTGTGAAGGGTAAAACTTCATGAATTATTTCCGGCAAATGCCCTTGTTTGGTATATTGTCGAGCAACTAAAAATTAAATTAGACTAATCAAACTAGTGGAAACGGTGAACAGGTATCAACTTGAGTGTGGAACCCACGACCGAAGTACACCTCCAATCCAAGCGCTCCAATGATAGCTTAACCTACTTCTTGAAACGTTTACGTGTTCTAAATATTTTTGTGAAAAATAATGAGTATCCACTACTATCATCATAAATGCATATCTTAAAAAGTTGAATACCTACTGATTCTTTCAAATATCCACCAGAGAAATTTGGATTCGCACCATAACTATCTCAACATCCGCTATCTCAGATTGGCCTCTATCTCTATTAGCTACCACTTCGAGATGGTATTTATGTTTTTCGCGATCCTAAAGTACCCATACCAAGTGAGTCTGAGAGGTGTCGCACCCCCTATTTATGAGAGAAATTATCTGATTCAAACCACGAGAATTTAGGGGGCTATTATGCAACTAAATTGTGATTTTTTGAGTTAAAAACGAATTTTGTTATACTTTCGGTTAATGGAGTTGATTTGAGTTTTTCAAATGAAACACCTTATATATTTTCATATTTTGAAATCCCGACCAAAATCTGAATATAGTAGGCTGTTTAATTCATAAATTTTTTGTTGATGATGATATTTCACACGTGAAACGTTCCTTTCTGAAGTCATGTTGTCCAATTTTGATTACAATACTTCTCCAGCCAGGGTTTGAATGGAAAATATCTATTTTCGAGTTTTCTCATCTTATATTTTCAATGGCAACTTTATGGCGCATTCTGTATGAGAGATGATTATGAAAGAAATGAATCGAACGATGCCAATATATTGAAATCTATCTATTACTTTCAGAGCTATTACTATTATTTATAAAAAAATACCAAAAAGTAGTGCGGCTTCTGGACTAAAACTAAAAACCCAGATAACCAAACTTGAATGAAATGTCCTATATATAGTATACTTTAACAATAAGAATTATTGACCAATTTGTTTTATACTCCGGACGAATGTAACTGCAATTTTGGTTTGCTACCAGCAGATATTTCAATATTTCTAAAATTCACTTTTTTAACGTAATTCTTCTCTCTTGAATAGTAATCCAATAGTGAACCTATTATAGATAATAGGCACATATGCTAAACATAACATTATCCACCCATAGTTGTTTTTTAAAATTAGTACAGCTTGGCAAATGTAGCTCTGAATATGAAATCGCCACGCATATCGATGCGCGTTAGCAGAATGGCTCAGTGCAGTCCGTTAAACAAGTATTGTATATGTCGCATCGCAAATTTCACTGTGAAGTTAAGAGATTGTTTGATAACTGAATGTACAATTCTAACCACTTTATCGTCCGAATACTTTCTCATTCTAAACTCGCTCATCTCGTATGTTTTTCGATATTCATTATTAGATTTGTTAAGCTGTAATACATTTTAATGTTCCTCAACATTGCATATACTCAAATTCAACAGAGTAAGTTCGACAAATGATTATTTCCATTGTTGGAAGTCGTCAGGAAGCAATGTCCATCATTTGGATTTGGGATAGTCCAGCGACCGCACTACTATTTGGTATATTTTCTAAATATTGGTAACTCTGGAAATAATCCATAGATAATCAATTTTTTTTCTATCAGTCGATTTGTCTCTTTCAAAACTTCTGCTATAGAGGCGCTTTAGAGATGCCATTTGAAAAAAATTCAAACTCCTTTTAGTAGCAAAATATTGTGAGCAAAATCCTAATTTAGTTTTCATAGACAAAATGGCATCGAAAAAGATTGTTTCACATGTGAAAAATCATAATCCCTATAAATTATTTATTTTTTTATAAGAAAAAACAAAATATTAAATAAAAAGTATAGCTCATTATATTCAGAATTTGCTCTAGATTTCAAAAATTGGATTTTTTCTCTACGACTATTTTATTCTACATTGATTCCATATTGATTATTAGTTGAAGAATGAAGATGATTTCAAGACACCGCGTGGATCCCAACCCATTATTCAACGGCATTCGGCCAATCACAGATTCAGAAGTTTCAGGATCCACGGTAACTGAGAGGTTTAGGCCAATGACAAAAGAGAGTCGTAGAGAAAGTATAGTCTTCTACTGGCGTATAATGAACATTATACGCTCGTTGAAGAATATACTAATATTTCATTTGAAATACAAAAAAAAATTAGAAGTAATTCCGGTAAAACCGGAAGCACTACATAATTTATTTCCATCTCAAAAATTCACATTTTGGTTTCTCATTGGATTGTCGTGATTTGGAAAAAATTAGAACCCTCAAATTATATCAAGATCTTGCATGTCCAACAGACTATCCCACAGTCTAGAAAAATCGCATTGTCCTCAATTGCACCAAATGAACTTGAATACAACAGAAAAGTTTTGGCACATATCACCCAAAGGTGCCAAAACAAAGCTATGTCAACCAAATCAAGAGGCACTGGCACCGGATACATGTATTCCTGAGGCACGACAGATTTATTTTTTTATTTTTGGGTATATCATTTTCGAGGTCAAAAGAAACAACTTTCTTCATTAAACTTCTTTTCTAGTTCTACCGGGTGAGCTACAAAAAAGGTTTGAATGTCGAACGCTAATTATGGAAAATACTGTCTGCGAGTGGATTTTTCTCAATTTTTGATTATATTATGCTGTGAAAAATATTAATTGTCTTTGAATATATCAATCATAATGTACATACTCACAGGATGAGACAGAAAACGCGTTTTCTATAAAAAATTTTTAGGTGATCGCTTTTTGTTAACTTTCTCAAAGCATTTTCTGTAATCGAAGCCAAGGAACTGTTCTGAATACATTTGATAACGTATCTACACAGTGAGTAAAAAACAGTGTTGAATTATAGGAGATGACACCAGTGAATATCCAGTTGATATCCGAGTTTGATATTTCACAAAGAATGAAGATCAAGTTTTTTCTACTCTTTTGTGTGACGATACAGGGTGAGCCCACGAAGACAAATTATCTAAAACCTGTACTTATTTTATTTCTGTTGATACCAAAGCTATATGAGCACAATGAAATTTTCAGATCACATTTTCCAATGTACCTGAAGGGTTAGCCACAAAACATGGAAGATAATCTTTACTACTAATGGAATTTCTGTTGATTTTTCATTTAAATCTTTAAAGAGGATGAAAGAAGTATTCTGAAGAATATTCGATCTTAAATACATTCTTGATTCTTCTATAAAATATTTTAAACGATTAGTTTTTCATTTAACCCTAAAAGAGTTGAAGCAGCTTCAATCTCATGCGTTTATGCACATCATTAGAAAAACATAGCCAAGTATGTACCAAAATTGTCGAAATCCGAAAAAACTCGAGAATGACAGACAGCAAATCTCAACTGCAATCTGATGTTTGATTGAATTACAGTGCTGGCAAATGAATTCTGAAAACAACCATTAAGTAAACATGTGTATATTTATCGTAGACAAAATACCTGACCAGCATTTACTTCAAAATGTTTCAAAAAATACCTCTTTTCAGAATTAGTGAAAAGTTCAATGTACTCATAGCTTTTGAGGGTACCGAAAGTCTATTTGTACAATTTGTTATCAAATGAGAAATGAGTATTATTGAATAAGAAAGAAATTAAGTGAAAAAAGGTTTATTTATTGATAATACAATAACTGCTGACATGATCCCATCTTTTATCATTGGCTCGTATGCAAGCATCTAAATAAACATTACTTAACAAGGAAACTACATCCAAACTAGCTAGAACATACAGAATTACTTATAATAAAAACGCAAAATAGATAAACTAACGAATGTTGAAAGACTATAAAATAATGAATTATGAATGAGAAAAACTTTTATTAAACTATGAATTTGAACAATGGGCTGTATGGAAATATTTTACTATTTTTACACTTCGCAACTTCCAGACTTTCGACTCATTTTGTTTGCTTCAAGTATTAGAAACTACCTTCTTTAAATTACTTGTTTTGTATTACTATTTTTACACTTCGCAACTTCCAGACTTTCGAGTGCGGTCGTGATCCTGTCTAATTAATTTCAAAGTTGTATAATCCAATCTAAAAAATAGGATATAAGTAATGTGCTCTTTGAACCGTCCTTTCACGGTCCTTCTAGTTCGACCCACATACTTCTCGCAGTTAATATCATTAATTTCGACTTCTTCTTTTTCTTTGGTAGTACCCAAGTTTTGTTGCAGTTTTTTATACCTACCACTTTTATATTGACGGTTCTAAAAATGCCAACGAAACCTCGAGTAACTCCAAGGAGGGATTTCCTTTGTACAGAGTTACGAAGGGTTTTCTTGAATCTATGTATCCCAATCAGTTTGTCCACCAGGTCCAAGCAATAACCGTTAAACTCAGCCACTTCCCCGATAATCGTTTTCTCAGTTTTGAATCTCTCCTTGTTGAGTGGGAACGACAAGAGTCGATTCACTAAGAAATGTATTCCCGTCATTTTATGCTGTATGGAAAAGTGAGAACTCCAGGCATGTATCTAAGTGAGCTCATGTCCTTCCTGTAGACATCGAATTCAAGCAGATTTTGGTCGTTTCTGATTACTAATATATTATAAAGATTAGCACTATACAGTATCGGTAACTGATTCAAAAATATAACCACCGTGCCTGCAGTGTGGCCAGGACAGCCATCTTGTTGAAACCACACGCTGTTATAATCAATCGGAAGAGCGCGAACTGCAGGTATAATTTGATTTTGCAAAAGTTGCAAATATTTTTCTACATTTAACTTCCCTTCAATAAAAAATGGGCCTATGACGTGATCTCCTAAAAGTCCCGTCCACACATTCACTTTGCTTGGGTACTGTGTCCTCACAGCAATACTCAAATGTTTATTTTTCTGAGACCAATAACGTACTAGGGATGAGTTGGACGATTCATCGGTAAATAACACCTCCTTTGGAAAGTCTTCATTTACACGAAATGCCCTATTGCATTTTTCGACCATTGCTTCACAAAACTCCATACGTCTGAAATGGTCTCCAGGCAAAAGTTCTTGTGTGGTCCTGACTTTGAAACAATGATAACCATTTCTCTTCAAAATATTTCTTACAGTTCTTTCATTCAAATTCACTTCGTCGGCGATCTGTCTACTCGAACAAGGTGTCGTTTCTGCGAATGCACACACTTGTGTTTCTCTTATTTCCCGTTCCTCAGGTATTTGTCTAGGATGCGGTGGTGGATTTGTGGGACAACAGTTTTTGCAATGTTCTGCCACACACCCAAAATTCTGAAATTTGTTAATAATTGAAAGAATAGTCGCTTCCTTAGGTACAGGTCTATCTGCAAAAGCCACTATGAATAGATTTCTAGTATCTTGTACAGAATTACCTACAAAGTACCACTTAACGATATGTTCTTTCTCTGCGGTTGTGTAAATAGGCGACATGTTTTGAAGGTAATTGTCATGGTCTTTTCGCAACAACGGCTTGACAAGACTGATAGTAGGGGAGGTAGCGTCAAATTTTCATTGGTGATTTTACTGAGAATATCCATCCGTTTATACCTTAGTATTCTCTCTAAAAGTGAAGAAAAAATATGTTAGCTGACGCGACTCCGTGACTTAAGATTGTGAGAGGCTGCGGATCTCACAAGAAAACAACGATTGTCGTAGTACTTTACTGAAGGTAATAATTTGCAGATAGCTAAATGATTGAATTAGACTCGTGAAAAAACATGTTAGCTGCATAATTTCTGTGACTTAACCTGTTAGCTAACAGGTTAAATCACACCTGAGTACCAGCTAACATGTTTTTTTTATAATTTTCAAACTGATTACTACTCAGTATATCATTTTCAGCCTCGGTAACATGTACCGATTTTCAAACTCTATCTTACATATTCATATGCGAAGCTAACAGGTTAAGTCACAGAAATTATGCAGCTTATATGTTTTTTTACGATTCTTATTCATTCATTTAGCTTTTTTTTCGCGATTCTAATTCAATTATTTAGCTCTGTAAATTTTTACCTTGAGTAAAAAACTCCGAAAATCGTTGTTTTCTCGCGAGATCAGTAGCCTTTCACAATCTTAAGTCACGGATCTGGACCAGCTTACATGGAAATTTTCTCTCTAGTGAAGGAAAGCCTTCACTAGAAAATTCAGCTTCGGTAAAATGGTTCGGTGATATTTGACGCTACCTCCCCTACTATGAAGAGAGTGAAGACAGAGTCGAGTCGCTGTGCGCTGTATCGCATCGCCACGTGGTCAGTGAATTCGTCTGGTGGGGTGATAAGAGAGTCGGACAGTAGTGCGTCTCTCTTATTTATGTGGTATTATCATATCATTGCGTTCCTTGTTGCTCACGTAAATTTCTGTCTATACCCCCTTGCAATCTTTCAGATACTGTATAAATAATTAATTTAGATTACAATTTCTACATGTAGTACTAGTAGACTTTATTTTAGGAATCCTAATATACAATATATAGTTGTAAATACATAAATAATTAATATAAATATAAATGAATAAATAATTTTCACAGTACGTCATGCATTATAATTTCATATATTCTGATAATAATTTTTTAAATACTTTTAAGGAACTTACATTTTTTATTTCATCAGGTATCTTATTGAAGCTTTCTAGACCTTTAAAGAACAATGAATTCATTCCACTCTTGAAATTTGTTCGAGATATGTGAAATGTATTACATGTTCTTGTGTTATATGAATGAATATCACTATTTCGAATTAGATATCTGCTAAGATAGGCTGGTTGTATTCCACTCGTAATTTTGAAAATAAAAATCATGCTCAAGTAGTAGTCTTTGGTGTACCGGCTGCCACTGTAGGGTATTTAACATAAATTCAATAGGGGTATAATGGTTGCACCTCAAAATAATTCTCATTCCTCGATTTTGTAATTTTTGCATTTGTCCTATTTGATTTTGGTTAAATAGATACATCAATGTGGCACAGTAGTGAAAGTGTGGCCTTATTATGCAATTGTAACAAGTTAATCTAGCAAAAGTTGATAGAGGTTTTGAAATTCGAGAGAAAAAATACATTTTTTTACATATTTTTCTAATGGTATATTCGGCATGCTTATTTAAAGTTAACTGATGGTCTATAATAAATCCTAAGTATTTAATTTCATTTACAATTGCGAGTGGGCTATTAAATATGCTGATATCAACAGCATTAGTATCAATCATTCTTTGATTTGAAATCGCTGAAACAATCATTGCCTTAGATTTATTAATATTCAATTTTAGTTTATTCACTTGTAAATATATTTCGATGTTCTTTAAAGATACATTGATTTTTTGTACAGCTTCTTCTAAATCATAGTTTTTAGTATATATAAGGGTATCCTCAGCAAATAAATTAATATGGTGTGAACCAGGTACATAGTTGATATCATTTATATAAATAATGAACAGCAATGGCCCCAAAACACTTCCTTGTGGTACACCTATTTCATTTATAATTTGATCTGACATTATATCACAAATTTTTGTCCTTTGGCTTCTTTGGTCAAGATAACTGTCTAACCAGTTTAAAGCTTTTCCATTTACACCATAATACTCCAGTTTATTAATTAAAGTTTTTCTATTGATCGTTTCGAAGGCACGTTTGAAATCTAGAAATACAGCAACAATATATTCTTTCTTATCAATACTTTTTTTCCACTCGGTAACTGTTAGTTGTAATGCTGTTTCGCATGAGTGATTCTTGCGAAAACCAGACTGATTTTCCATGAATAAATTATTTTCATTAAAATACATAACTAGTTGTTCATATACTGCCAGTTCATTAAAGTACATAACTAGTTGTTCATATACTGCCAGTTCCAGTACTTTTTCAAGTGTTGGAAGACTGTTAATTGGACGAAAATTACTTGCATCACTTGTATTATTTATTTTCGGAATTGGAGTTACTGTACTAATTTTGTATTGGTCAGGAAACAATCCTGTGGACAAGGAAGTATTTATAAAGTTCAATATTACATTACATGTAATTTATTTTACGTCTAATAATAATTCATATTCAATACTCTGCTATTCAGTTTCGCTTCACTGTATGAATGTATTTCTAGTGTTTAGTCAGAATTGTTCTCAAGCGACTAGCACGGCATTATTTATAGATGGAAGAAATGTACCGAGATCACTCTCGATACTTTCACTCGCTTCCAGAAGGCTCGAGTGATCCTGACGTAGGTGACTGATAACATCATCTTGTTCACTAGTTAGTTCAAACTTCCATTTCATTCAATTGCTTTGTCGATTATGAATTCCAGAGTCGGCTCAGGGTCACCACATTGCCCCCTTTTTAAAGACATTTCATCCCGAAATATAATCCCTGGAAGTGTGTTTGGTACCTGCACGACTCCTCATATCTGCACCGTGGAGTCCGATGGAAGTAAAACTCCACAGTATTTCTGTTCAGTCGAAGATGGTTACAGCACACCAAAATCTTAACGCTGCTGAATCTGAATATCGTTTCCAACATGCTTCTAATAATTCTCCAATCCATGCCATCAAGCCCACAGGACAATTTTGGGATTGCTCTTGATATTGGAAGATATTCTGCCACGCAGTCAGCTAGCGCGTAGTCAGTAGGTGACTCCTCTCGAGTAACACGTTGTGACACTTTCTGTCCATCTCATCCTCTGGTGGTCTGAGGGTGCGAACTTGATCGTGATTTCCAACAAAAGGAGCCCACCTATTGAAATGGACAACTCTAGTTTTCCCTCGGGGTGGCTTCTGAATTCGGTAGACAAGGTCATTTAGTATTTTTATTATCTTGAATGGGCCTTTAACATCAAGTTGAAAGGGAGTCGTAGCTCTCGTCTCATGATAATACTGGCAGAGGTTTGGTCGGTTGATTCGTGCACTGCCGAACGATAAGCCATCAAGATACGAAGGTACTGATCCAGGTATTTTTGATGGACGGAGACTACCTTGGACAGGTGGCGGTTTATTGTCCTATTCATTCACTCCACCATTCCGTCTGACTGTGGGTGTATCTTGTCTTTCGAATATCCAACATTTTGCACATTTTCTGGAACACGTTGGATTCAAAGTTTCTAATGCATCTTCAATGGGACACCGAATCGGCATATCCACTCCTCAACGAAGATATCTGCGACGGCAGCCGGTTCCTGATTGGGCAGAACATAGGCTTCTGCCCATTTGCTGAAATAGTTCATTGCCACGAGGATGTAGGTACTTGTTTTCATGGTCAGATTCAGGGAACGGGGCAGCGATATCCATTGCAATCCGTTCAAATGGACTTCCTACGTTACACTGAAGCATCGTGATCTTAGGTCAGGTTCAAGTCCCGCTGCTGTCAGCGCATACCGCATACTTTCTGCACCAGTCTTTAACATCGGCTTGACAATTGGCCCAATATAACCGATGTCTCACTTCCTGCAGAGTCTCCGTCACTCCTAGGTGTCCTCCGGTGACTCCGTCATGAACTTTCTGAAGCACTTTCTCTCTTCTGAACCTGTGTACCACTGTCTGGCGTCTTTTCTCTCCGCCATCCTCGGACTCCAACACGCGTTTTGAGACCCCATTTGCCCAGTACGATTTAACCGCTGGAGAATAGCGTGCGACTTCCTGCCGTGATTGTCTTTGGTTGCCTTTTTTCCAGCCATTGATCAGAACAAGTTTTGGATCTCACTCTTTCTTGGTCTTTCTGAATTTCGTCATATTTCCAGTCGTCGTCAACCACCGTGGTCCTACGAACCTGCGTCATTCTTCTCGGCTCGACGACACTGTGAGCAGTCGTTTTGGCATGGTCTCCCTGATAATGTATCAGCGTTCTTGTGACTGCTCCCTGATCGATGTTCAATATCGAAATCAAATCCTTGGGGTCGCTTGATCGAGCGTGCTACCTGTCCGGTTTTTAAACTGTAAAATCCATTTGAGGGCTGCATGGTCAGTCCTCACCAGGAATCTCCTACCGTAGACGTATCTGTAAAAATGTTCTACCCCTTTCACTACAGCCAGCAGTTACCGTCTGGTGACACAATAATTACGCTCCGGTTTGCTGAGGGTTTTGATGAAATACCCAATGCCCTTTTCTTGTCCCTTGTCATGTATTAGATATTCTATATTTGAAAGTTAATTGGGTATACAGATATCTTTTCAATCTGATATAGTGTCTCTTTTCACAAATATTCCTTTACAACTTATTGAAAACAGTGTAATGAAAAGGTGGTCTTCAATTGAAACAAGAAGTAACATTTCCCAACCTAAATTGTTTGAAATAATATCTTTAATTTTTGATACATGCTATTTTTCATTCAATGGACATTTTTACAAATTCTTGGAACTTCAATGGGTGCTACAATCTCTCCAATAATCGCACAATATGTCATGGATGACCTCTCAGATGATTGTTTATCCAAACTCCAATTTGAAGTACTGTTTATAAAAAAAATTGTTGATGCCATAATTTGTGCCATACCTGAAAGTAAATCAGACGAAACCCTCACAATTTTCAACAATTATAATACAAAATTACAATTCACTGTTGAAAAAGAAAATAACAGGAGAATATCTTTCCTTGATTTGAATATAATAAATATTGAATGACAATTCACTTATAACTGATTGGTATATAAAATCTACCAACTCTGGAAGATATTTGAATTACTATATTCTTTTCATAATCAAGCAACAAAAATCAATTTAGTATTGGGAACTGAATTGAAAAACTAGTTCACCCAACATTGAAACAAAAAAAAATCATAATCTTTTTTTTTTGTTTTTTCGTATCCAAAATTATTAAAAAACTCAATGTCAATACTATTATAAGAAATGGATAAATTAATATTCTGAGTAATAGTTTAAATATCGATAGAAGTATTCAACAACAACATTCAAATCAATCAAATGGGAATCAACCTAATTTGCCTATTGTTTATATTTCTTTTATTGACGTTCAGAATTTATCTCAAAAAATAGAAAATTTGTTCAGAAAATATAATCCTTAAAGAAATATAAAGATAAATTATAAAAACATAAAAACCAATTGGAAACATACGACTGCTCACAGTGTCGTCGAGCCGAGAAGAATGACGCAGGTTCGTAGGACCACGGTGGTTGACGACGACTGGAAATATGACGAAATTCAGAACGACCAAGAAAGAGTGAGATCCAGAACTTGTTCTGGTCAATGGCTGGAAAAAGGGCAACCGAAGACAATCATGGCAGGAAATCGCAAGCTATTCTCCAGTGATTAAATCGTGTTGGGCAAATGGGGTCTCAAAACGCGTGTTGGTGTCTGAGGATTGTGGAGAGGAAAGACGCCCGCCAGTGGTACCCAGGCCCAGAAGAGAGGAATTGCTCCGGGAAGTTCATGACGGAGTCACCGGAGGACATCAGGAGTGACGGAGACTCTGCAGAGAGTGAGACAACGGTTTTATTGGGCCAATTGTCAAGCCGACGTTGAAAACTGGTGCAGAAAGTGTGCGGTATGCGCTGACAGCAACGGGACTCGAACCTGAACTAAGGCCCCGATACTTCAGTATAACGTATGCAGTCCATTTGAACGGATTGCAATAGATATCGCAGGCCCGTTCTCAATCTGACCACGAAAACAAGTATACGTAGCGATGAACTATTTCAGCAAATGGGCAGAAGCCTATGCTCTTCCCAATCAGGAAGCCGCTGCCGTCGCAGATGTCTTCGTTAAGGAGTGGATATGTGTCCCATTGTAGCTGCATTCAGACCAAGGAAGAAACTTTGAATCCAACTTGTTCCAGAAAATGTTGGATATTCGAAAGACAAGAACTACAGCCCTACCCGCACTCCGACGAAATGGTGGAGCGAATGAATAGGACAATAAACCGCCACCTGTCCAAGGTAGTCTCCGTCCATCAATAATACTGGGACCGGTACCTTCATATCTTTATGATGGCTTATCGTTCGGCAGTGCACGAATCAATCGACCAAACCCCTGCTAGTATTATTATGGAACGAGAGCTACGGCTCCCTTTCGACTTGGTGTTGAAGGCCCATACAAGATCATAAAAATTCTAAATGAGGGAAAACTAGAGTCGTCCATTTCAATAGGTTGGCTCCTTTTGTCGGAAATCACGTTCAAGTTCGCATCCTCAGACCACCAGAGGATTCATGGCTTTATACTCAAGTGGACAGAAAGTGTCACAAGGGGTTACTTAAGAGGAGTCACCTACTGACTACGCACTAGCTCACTGCGTGACAGAATATCTCGGTATATTTCTTCCATCTATAAATAACGCCGCGCTATCCGCTTGAGGGCAATTCGGATTGAAGACTAGAAATACATTCGTCCAGTGAAGCGAAGCTGAATAGTAGAGTAGTGAATATGAATTATTATTAGACGTGAAATAAATTACATGTAGAAATTGTAATCTAAATGAATTATTTATATAGTGTTAATCTTTATAATATATTAGTAATCAGAAACGACCAAAATCAGCTTGAATTCGATGTCTACGGGAAGGATACTTAGATACATCCCTGAGAGTTCTCACTATTCCATACAGTATGAAATGACGGGAATAAATTTCTTAGTGAATCGACTCTGGTTATTCCCACTCAACAAGGACAGATTCAAAACTGAGAAAACGATTATCGGGGAAGTGGCTGAGTTTAAAGAACTCCGCATAAACTGCAACTATAAACTTGGGTACTCCCAAAGAAAAAGAAGAAGTCGGAATTAATGATATTAACTGCGAGAAGTATATGGGTCGAACTAGAAGGACCATGAAAGGACGGTTCGAAGAGCACATTACTCATATCCGATTTTTGAAACCAGAAAAATCGAGTGTGGCCTAATATGCTTTGGACCAAGATCACCGATTGGATGATACAACTTTGAAATTAATTAGACAGGTTCATGACCGCACTCGAAAGTCTGGAAGTTGCGAAGTGTAAAAATAGTAATCCAAAACAAGTAGTTTCTAATACTTGAAGCAAACAAAATGAGTAGATAATTTGAGGTAGACGGATGAGTAGAACAACAGGTCGATTCAAATTGATTATGAATTGATCTAATGTAGAAAGCTTTCTGCCATCAATTTGGCCGCCAATTTCCTGTTTCAGTAAAACCATTCACCCGAGCTGAGGAAAAAACACATAAACGAATTATTTTTCCGGCCGTTTAGGGCGGATTTGACTCCATCAATATTTTTCAACTTTCTTGTTATGAACTTCTGTATTTCAGTATGACAATTAAAATAGCTTAAAAAAAGACATGATAGAAGTAATTTTGTGTCCATGGCCGGTTTCACTCGAGCAATGTTCTTCGACTTCCTTATTATGAATTCTGCCACTTTATTTCAGCATGACAATAAAAACGCGTTTAGAAAAAAAAACATGATAGAATAGTATATTCTGTAAAGGTTTTGATTTAATTTTTCAACTGTCTAAAACCTTCTGACGTTTTCCTCGTCATTGTACTCTTATAAAAATGAATTTTTCTGTTTTATTTTTCACTTTTGAACGAGAAATGAATAAATATTATTATTATTATGAAAATTCGATGAGAGTGAGAAGTTCCGAGCGCGAGCTGAAAGCGAGTGTGGGGAACCACGAGCATCGCGAATTTTCATTCTAACCTAGTAACACACTGTGCTTTCTTCTTAATCATAAATTTCACATAATATATCAGATGGAGAGCAAATGCAAAATTATTTCGACATTTCAATTCACATCTTGTCACTGCACAACATATTTAGAATATTCATTCCTTACAAAGTGATGGAATGAAATACACACGCAGAATGCATAAGACAGTGTTGTAGAATATTTGTTCAATATCAAGAGCGCGAATTCTGATATCAAATTTTATTTCAGAGAAATTACTTTTCAGGGCGTCCAGAACCGGTTTGTCTCCAGCAATATTCATTTTCCATATTATGAAGTGTTCCACTTTTATATACCACTATGAAATCTGAATGGGTTGAAAAAAGAACCACATGAAAGGAATTATTTTTCCGGGTGTCCAGGGCCGGTCTCACTCGAGCAATGTTCTTAAACTTCTTTATTATGGATTCAGCCAATTATTGTATGTTCAAGTAGGACAATTAGAATATACTGGAGTTTCATCCCAACACTGAACCGCTTTTTTTAAAACCTCAATACATGTTTCAATCATCAAATGATCATCTTCGAGACGGAAGATTGAAATTTTTAATCCTGGTGTTGAAAGGTGTTGGAAATAGAGGTTTGATGTTGGTTTAAAACTCAAGTATATTCATTACTACATCAAAGGTTCCAAACAGTGCAGTGCAAGTAGGATTATTGAAAAAAAAAAAAATTATCAGAATTATTTTTCTAGGGGTTCAGGTCCGATGTCGCTCCAGCAATATTTTACAACTTTCTCATTGTGAACTCTGCCACTTTCGTGTTTGAGTATGACAATCAGAATAGGTTGAAAAAAAAAAACAGGACCGGTTTTACTCGAGCAATAATTCTCAACTCCTTCATAATGTATTATTCCAATTTCATATTTCAGTAGGATAATAAACATGAGCTAAGGACAAATAAAAAATGTCAAGAAGCTGGGGTGTAGCTAGCGAAATAACCAGCATCCGAAGAAACGAGAACTATGGAATCTTGAAACACTGATTTGACTATTTCATCCGTCTTTCAATTCTGATTGGACAGTTCGATCAATAATAAATATAGCAGTATTTGTCAAAATGAGTCGCTTCCGTGCAAATTCAAATGAAATTATGAAGCAAAACATTATAATATTGATGATTTTGATGATTTGTATATGATTGTAATGCATTGTTCGTATTTATATTAATGGAGAAACTTTATTCGTGAAATAGTCTAATAAAATTCAACTCGTGATTGAATTTATCTCATAAGTCTGTCTTTCATTTCTGAACTCAACTGAATTATTTTCAGTAAACACCACTCGCCCTGCGGACTCGTAGTATTTTCTCGAAGCAATTCAGTTTCGTTCAGAAATAAATCGACAGACTTATCGCAAAAATTCAATCACTCGTGGTATTACTTCTGAAAACACCACGATCTGGAAGCAATGTTTTCCAAAAGTCTTATTTTGAAATGAGAAAATGATGGCGTTTAATTGGTGTAAAAGAGGGAAATTGTATGAGTAATGTGACAGCTTTTTTATGTAGAAACTGGAGAAGTTAGCTTTTGCCTAAAATTATAATTTTATTGTATGAGATAAATGAAAAACTTGTTTTATTTTCAGATTGTTCCATATATTCAGTGGAAGGTGTGCAGCTATACCAAGAGCAGTACTCATCAATAAAATAAAGCTGCATTGCCTACCTCTCTCAGGAAAAAATTACTTTGAACAATGACCTTAATCTATCATCTCTTACTTTTTCCGTACAACATTGAAAAACTCGTTATGCACTGTTGTTGCAATATTTTTTACTGTTTTACTGTTTAGTTTAGTAAGAATTTATTAATGAATATACATTTTAAAAATTTTTAGTGAATTATTTACCGTTCACAAAAATTGAGTTGATTCAAAACATATAAGAATTTTTTATTTGGTTATTAATTCATCTACTAGATTTTATTAAACATCAAAATATGAATGGATTTGGACTTAGCTCTTGTCAACCAGACAACTTTTTAAAGTAAGTGGTATGTTATTGAAGAAGATAAAACTATATTTATATTAGTTTAATTGACAAGTTTTCAAAAATGTATATGAAAAAATCTGCATTGTTCACAATGAGATTAATAAGAAACAAAATGTCCTGCAAGGACTGCTCGTTGCAATAATCCTATACAGTAGGAATAATTGGATCGAAAATCCATCAGAAAACTAACAATTTCGTGGGTAATACCACGACGAACGTTGAATTACATCTGATAAATTTCCGTGAAGAATTCCTACAAGACCTTCTCTGTGATTGCTTGTTGCATGGAAATGTTCATCGAAACATTTGGACCCACCTATAGATCGATTTCGGTGTTTTGCCCCTCATCAGTATAGAGTAGAGTAGAGTAGAGTACTTTATTTAACCACATTACGTACAGGTACATTTATGGCAAGTCATTGTAAGAAATAGGGAATAGAATAGAATAGAAAATACATTTTTATCTTAGAAAATAGTAAATAATAGGGTAAATATATAAAATAAATAATAGGGTAAATATATATAAAATGTAAAAGTTTTGCTTTTTAACACCTATAGACAGCGGTCGATTAAGATTACGTGCTATAGTGTTATATATGGAAAAATACATGCTAAAACTTCAGTGTGCTTGCCAATATGATATAATCTGGTATTCTGTAAAAACAATTTTCCAAGAGGAATTTTTTAACGGTAAATTTGAACATTTTTGGTTCCAATGACTTTACTGACTCAGCTGACAGCTGAAAGTTTAACAGATCCGCCGATCTTGTTTTGTAATTATGTATGTCACAGTGTTTAGGGAAAGTGCTCTTATTACTGTGAATTTCTATCAGAGTTGTGAATATATATATATATATATAAGGTTGGAAGTGGCATGATTCAAAATGTTGTCGACAGTGCTCTCTATATTAGACAATATTCTAATGGCTTTTTTCTGATATTTAAAGATTGCTGTTGCGTTACTAGAGTTAACCCACAGGAGAATGCCACTGAATGAAAGAGAGAAAAATATGCAGTCTTCAAAACATTTATGCTACTGATAAGTTTAAGTTGTCTTAAAACGAAGAGAATACTAGAGAGCTTGCGTTGTGTACGTTCCACATGTTCAGACCAATTTAATCTATCATCAATAACAATGCCCAGAAAAGACACGCTTTGCCCTTTTTGGTGCAGATGGTTTGAGCAAACTATTATATTTACATTTTTGTCGTCCTCAGCAATTTGTGTTTTCGATTTGATTCCGAAAGTTCCATCATCTGCCGACGACGTCGTTTCATTGTTTACAACTCGTCAGGACAGCTTTATGGAGCTCTCGAAATCAAAATGAAATGACTCTGTCACCAGTTATTTTTCATTATATGTAGTTATAATTGTGCACAAATCTCGTACGCCATCTTGGAACCGACGTTTAAAAAAAAAAATGTCATTGCATTGTGTTGAAATTCATAATTACACTGCGTTCATATATTCATACGTATATGTTTAACAAATGATTATAATGTATATGTCAGATTGACTGATAAGTAAAATATACTTCATTACAAAAGTTTTATCTTTAATCTGTGTGATTTCCAATAATCAACTGCCTGCTGAGTTTTAGTCATATTAAAACTAAAAGGTAGTTGATGTAAATAATGTCTGAAAACACGTTCAGTGGTACATCTATCCCTTTCACGGCTAAAAAGCTAAGAGGTAGATCTAATTACTCAGATTGGAAGTTCCAGATGACTAATTTGTTGAAACATGACAACTTATGGTTTGCCGTTAATTGTACAGTTTGTGAGGCGAGAATATATTGATACAACAAGGTCTGGATCAAAACTGATTCATTTCTAGTAGGCAGTGTAGGCACGTTTGCTCGTGTGTCATCTGTCAACAACAAGATCTGGATCAAAACTGATTTATTTCTAGTAGGCAGTGTAGGCATGTTTGCTCATGTGTCATCTGTCATGTGTCTACCATAGTTATTGACATAGTGGAAGTGGTTTAATGTACCGACTCCCGTATACATACATTAATGGTTATACAGCAGATTTTAAAACCCGAGAAGATCAGCGAAGCAGACGTGATGAAAAAGCCCCATGCAAAAGTCAATTTGATGATAGATAAAAGTGCATATGCCACTAATGTAAAAACGGCTAAAGAAGCTTGGACAGCTCTAGAGACGACATACGAGGACGAAGGTCTTACCAGGCGTTTGAGTCTATTACGAAGTTTGTGTTCAATTATACTAACAACATTTTGAAGTATTGAAGCTTACGTAAGTGAAGCTATAAGTCTTGCTCAACAACTAAGGTCACTAAGAAAACCATTAGATATTAAATTTATGGGAGTGATTATGAATATGCAAGTCGTCCGTCAATGGCGGGTCAAGCAGGTTGTATCTCACCGGTACTCAAAGAAAGTGAAATCAAATGTAAACACTGTGCAAAAAAAGTAACAAGTAAAGTGAAGTGCAAGAAATGTAAAGAAGTTTTTCATCCAGGATGCCTTAAGCAAGCTTGTGAGCTGAAGAAGCAGAATGTAAGCATGAAGTAGAAACAAATATGGAATACAATGTCAATGACATATTCGACCGACGAAGAATACTTGAAGGAAGAAAATAAGTTATTAAGATATATTATCTCAGACAAGGATGTCATAATCAGAGAAAAGGAAAGTATAAATGCACTGCTCTATGAGAAAATTGCATGTCTGGAATCAAAACTCAAACAAACAAGTGATAAATCAACCCAAGAAAACCAACAAAAACTCGTTAACTTTATGAAAAAACCCCAAGAGAAAGAAAAGAACAACACCCAAAAAAAGCCTTTACAAGAAATCCAAAATGTGGATCTGAAACAGAACAAAAACACAACTTACTCATTAAATAGAAACATGCAAAATTCCCCAAAGAGAAATGAGCTAGCAGGAAGTCCTATATCATACAGGGCAATTCATCAATAAAACTAAACCAGGTAGCAACTGAAATTCTGCAAATCCAGACAAAAGAAAAATGCGACGAACTCATAAACTTGGTAACGAACAAATCTAAAGAGAACGATTTCACAGATACAATAAGCAATAAAACTGAAATTGAAAATGATTTCAAATTAGTTAAAAGGCGTCGAAGAAGGCACAATGCAGGAAGTGGAGAAGGAGATGAAGAATTACAAGGAAAAGAAAAGAAAGAAATAAAGATCTGGCTATTCTTGACTGATGTACCTGACAATATTGAAGTAGAAAATATACAGAACTACTTGAGTAAACGCACAAATTCTCAAAATTGTTATTTAAGAATACTACCAACACAAAGCACAAGAAAAGATTACCAATCGTTTATGATTTGTGTTGAAATGCACCTACAACAAGAAATTTACAAAACGAAATTCTGGTCAAAGAATATTCTATTCAGTCGATTGTCGATTCGAGTTTAACCGTGGAAAGCGATTTTTGGACCAGCCCCAACTACCACAGGTATCTTTTATGCAGAAGAAGAGGATCGTCGACCATATTCTTTTTTATAGAATCAATCGAAAATTCGATACTACCAACCAAAAAAAGCGACTGTTTCGGGTGTATCTCTATCTTTTATAAAAATATACAATGCTTACGTAACAAGTTATTGGCAATAGAACAGTATCTTTCAACAAATTCATCAGTAAAATTTGCTTGTTTCACGAAACACTGTCTGAATCTAAATGAGATTTTTCTATAATCTCTCCAAGTTTAGGTTGGTAAGTTTTTTCTGTAGAGTTAAAAAAAAATGGGGGCTCCTGCATTTATGTTCATGAAGATTTAAGTGTGGTTGAGTTTACTGATATCACAAAATACTCAGGTTTCTGTATGCTATGTGAAAAGCTTGAAACTAATTTTAGTCCATATATATAGATCCCCTGATGCAAAAAATATTGATCGGTTCTTGTTGAAAATGACCAATATTCTCGATGTCACAGAAACTTTTGTCAACACGAATATATTTGCAGTGGGAGATTTTAATGTACATTTCAATGATCAAAATGATATAAACGCACTGAAAGGTACTCAGCTCTTCACATCTTATGGTTCACATAAATTGATACATAATAAAGGAAATTGTCTAGATAACCTTTAATAATAATCTTTACTAACTCTGTGAAAGTGGAAATGCCTTTACTGTACTGCTAGGACTTTCAGATCACCCTGTAGGATTAGTTGCAAATATAAACTCAATGGATTCGAACAAAAGTAAGGAAAGCAAATTCATAGAAGATATAGTAAAAACAATACTTATTAATACTTTCAATGCTCATCTAAAAAATGAAAATTGGGCAGATATAAAAAGAAAGCTAAAGCTGAAGAGAAGTTCAAAATTTTTGAGACCACTTTTATGTTCTACTATAACGTAAGTTTTCCACTTATTCAAGAAAAAAATGTTCAGAAATGAAAAAGTAAAACATTCTAAAGAAACTCTAATGTTTCACATGCGACGCAAAATCAAAGCCCTACTGAAAACAATAAAATAGCGTGTAAACAGTATAAAAAACAATCTAGAGAAAGCGAAAACGGAATATTATCAAAACCTATTAACAAACAGTGACAATTATAATGAAACGGTGTGGCAAATCATAAATACGGAAACAAGTCGGAAAATCAAAATGTAAAATGACCCAGAGAATATAACAGCTAATCAAATGAATAACTTCTTTATAAATAACATGAATAATAAACTGAACTCTTTGCCCAAAACTGAAACTAACCCTATAGAGCTAGTGAATAAAAAACTCAACATCAAAAATTCAATGTTTTTCGGACCAGTTACTGAAGACGATATTAGAATAATATTAAATAAGCTCAACAATATAAAAACTGAAGATATCAAAGGAGTGAATGTTTTTGCTATTAAGAGTTGTATGACCCATATAAAAGAACCATTGTCAGACATTGTTGCAAATCGATAAACTCAAAATTCTGAAGAGATTAAATGGACTTTTTATCACGCAATTTCTACTAGTACCATAAATTTGTATCTGACAAAAAATAAACATGAGCAAACGACAACACTAAGAGCCTTACTCACCAATGGTGTCTTCGTGGAGGTCTTCTTTCTTCTGGAACGAAAGGGCCATTTAAACAGTTAAGTTATAGTATAACAACTTTGAAAAGTAGCGACAAGCAGATAATTATATTTGTTTCGTCTTTCTAAACCCATTTACGCTCACTGGTCACTTATTCTTATCATTTCTTTCTTTTTTAAGAAGGAAAAAAAGTACCGACGATATTTCGCATCGATATGACCCTGAATAGACTACAGGGTACAGATTTTAAGAGATAAACTTCACTTTTATGGTATTAGAGGAGTTTGTCTAGAAATAATCACCTCATATTTAGAAGATAGGTTTCAAGTAGTAGACTGTGGTTCAACCCGCAGCGATAAACTACACTTTCAGCGAGGAGTACCTCAAGGATCAATATTAGGCCCACTATTATTTCTCATTTATATAAATGATCCACCCCATTCGATGGACTCAGTGGGTATCAAAACTATGCAGATGATGCAACTCTTAGCAAAATAATTAACACGAACGACAATCCTCAAAAAACCCTAAAAATAATAGTAGAGAAGGCACGTTCATGGTTTAATCAGTTGATTTAAAATGAACAGAAAACGGAATCGTTAATCTTTCAATTGAAGAACACAAATGGAATGGAAAGTAATACTGTTAGATTTTTAGGGGTTCAAATAGATTCAAATCTAACGTGGATTGAACATATACATAATATCAGTAGCAAGTTGAGCAGGTCAGTATATTTGCCATCAGAATAGTAAGAAAAATTGTCAGCCAAGGTGCTGCACTAACCACATATCATTCACTGTCTCATTTGGTGCTCAAATATGGAATATTAAATTGGGGTAATGCATCAAAGTCACATCTACAAAGAATATTTGTGTTACAAAAAGCTGCTGTGAGAAATATATCTTCTGCTAAATCTGATGAAACCTGTCGTCCGATTTTCAAAGAACTCAAAATAATGACCCTTTTCTGTGTGATTGTTTACGAAAACCTTGTGCACAATAAACAAAATTTAAATAATCATCTCACTCACACGACATACATATGACACCAGAAATAAAACAGATTTACTTAAAAAAAAAACAGATTAAGTAAGACGAAAGACATGGGTATCAATCTCTATAAGATATTGCCACTTGAACTACGCAACATGCCGCTACAAAAATACAAAAACACAATCAAGCAAATTTTAGTTATGAATCCCCTATATGATGATGATTTTTTTCACGTTATCCAAAATATAGAGATGCTCCCGTAGTGAAGTCTTTTGATACTTTATTAGTTTTATCTTTATCTTTTAAATGAAAATATTAATATGTATAAGCTGAGTTAAGAATTGTGCTATTTGTGCATCTATTGCACTTTAATGTACGACTTTATACGAACTTTTTAAAAATTTTATCTTTTAATGACGTGTCTACAAACTTTATGTTTCTTAAGACAAATAAAAATTATTATTATTATTATTATTATTCAGGGACTTACTGAGGATTACGAACCAATGGTTATGGCCATGTCAACATTACAAACGACTTCGTAAAAACGAAACTTTTGCAAGATGAAAAATGGTCAAAAAGTGCTGAATAAGCACTTTTGTCGAAAGGTGGTTTCAAGAAGTATAACTCAGGAAAGAAACCATGGTGCTAGATATGTAAACAAGTAGGTCATTTCAAAAGTTCTTGCTCAAAACAAGGTACTGGGAAGTCACAGCCAGGAATGAATAAAATGGAAAAAGTAGGTACAAAAAAAGATAAAGCTCTGTTTACAGCTTTGGGAGTTTTAGAAGCTCAAAATATGTACGTTGATTCAGGAACCACATCGCATATGATAGGTAGGAAGGAGTTTCTGTCGAATTTTTCCGAAACTGCTTGTGTGGGACAACAAGTATCGATGGCAAATAATGAAAAACTTTTCTGCGGCGGCCCCGGGGAATGTTATAGTTAGAATAAAATTAAATGTTATATACGTGCCAAATATTTCTGCTAACCTATTATCAGTCAGTTCTATCTGCAAGAAAGGATATACAGTAGTATTTAATGTTGCTGGTTGTAAAATGTATGATAACGAAGATTATTCCGTTGAGGGAGAGGCTGCTGTCACTGCGACAAATGTAAATGGCATATATCGTCTGGACATACAAGATAATTTTGCAAATTTTGCCATATCCACTTCCAATCTATGGCATAAGCGGATTGGGCATCTAAACCGAATGAGCATGAAATTACTCAGGGATGGTCTAGCTACAGGAATCAAATTTTCAAATGATGATCTTGATTCATCATGTATTGCATGTATCGAAGGCAAACAGCCAAGGAAACCTTTCAAAGTCGATACAAAAAAGTAGTTAAAGACAAATTGGACCTGATACATACAGATATTTATCGACGATCATTAACGAAAAGTATTTGGATATTTCCTGAAGTCCAACGATGAAGTCTTTGAAATATTTAAAGAATTCAAAGCTCAAGTGGAAAATGAATGTGACCGAAAAATCAAAACGGTACGTTCTGATAATGGAAGTGAACACTGCAACCGAATTTTCACCCAATATCTGAAAGATCATGGCATTAAACATCAGCTGAGTTGTCCTTATACTCCCGAGCAATCAGTATTAGCAGAATGATACAACCGAACCATTATGGAAAAAGCGAGATCGATGATGATGGATTTGAAATGTGATCCAAGAATGTGGGCTGAAGCTGCTAATACAGCTATAGGCTTTTAATGCCCCCCCCTGTTAACTTTTGAACGATTTGACGTAGAAACATGAATAAAAAACCGTTTCGATGCTACTTTTTGAGATAAAAAATATGGTGATTGCTCAATAGGGAGCGTGTGGGGGGGCATCAACTGAAAATTTTCAAATGGCATGGGGGGTCAAGTGTACATCGTTGAAAAGATAATTCAATTCTCTTCACAATCATCTAAATATTTTTGAATTTTGTTTGTAATTTTTTTCCCAATTTCGATTTTTATGCCTTTCGAAATTTTTAGTTAATGTGCCACCAGCGCCATCTGTCGGGTAATTGCAATGTTTCTTTCCTCAAAACGTATTATCAGTAATACCCTTCAAAAAAATGTTGGTTTCATTGTTCCACATCAAACCGTTCAAATTTATCGAGGTATGAGTAGCATTCAGGTCCGCATTTATATTTGATATTTCGAATTTGAATTGCAAAAAAAATATTGACGAAATTAAAAAAAATAAGATGGTTGTAAGGAGAATAGAATTTCCTTTTCGACGATGTGCCACTTGACCCCTCATGCCATTTAAAAATTTTGAGTCGATGTGTCCCCCCGCCCCCCCTGTCGGGCAGTCGCCATTTTTTTTACTTCAAAAAGTAGTATTGGTGAAACCCTCGAAACGGTTTGTTTCTCATGTTTCTACGTCGAACCGTTCAAAAGTTAACAGGTGAGGGGGAGTATTAAAAGCCTCACTGTATATCTAATCAACTGCAAAGAAAATACCTAACAGAAATGGACTGGCGAGAAAGTCAATTTGGAAAAACTAAAAGTTTTTGGTTGTACTGCTTTTGCTCATGTACCAAATCACAAAAGAAGGAAATTGGACTTGAAAAGTAAAAGTCTGATTTTCGTTGGGTACAGTGAGTGTTCCAAAAGATATAGACTAATGGATCCTTCAACTCGAAAAATCATTATTTCGAGGGATGCCATTTTTTGGGATGATACATTCCATAGTTCATGGAAAGTCAACCGGAAGAAGAATTGATCATTGAAACTTCAGAAAACCAAAAATCTCCTGAAGAATCAACGTGTTTGGATTCCAATAATCATAAAGATGAGGAAGGTGATGAAACCCCCCAAGGAAGTGTCATTGGAAAAGAAAATACGCCAGATAAGGGACAGAACTCATCGAAGAAAGAAAATATAACCTACGAGATCGTAGGAAGAGAGAATTGTCTTATTTTGTATCTTATAGTGTTTTTTCTAACGATGTTGATGAACATCTTACTGTAAATGATGCTTTGAGTAGTGAATATTGGTTAAATGCGATGAAATCTGAGATGTCATCTCTTCATAATAACATTACATGGGTTTTGAAAGACAAGCCTGAAGGTAGGTCAGCTGTTGAAAATAAATGGGTTTTCAAAGTTAAGAGGCATAATGAGGGAAAAATATGTAGGTTTAAAGCCCGATTGGTAGCTAAAGGCTACAGTCAGCAGTTTGGGGTGGATTATACCGATATTTTTTCTCCTGTTTAGCTCTTGCAACTGAAATGAATTTGGAAATTGATCATTTAGATATCGAGACAGCTTTTTTAAATGGGGATCTTGACGAAGAGATTTTTATGGCACAGCCAGAAGGTTTTGTTGAAGAAAAATTGAAAAATAAAGTTTGTTTATTAAAAAAGGCCATTTAAGGTCGTAAGCAAGCTTCGCGCATGTGGAATATAAAAGCCCATAGTGTAGGATTTGAAGTATATTCAATCTTGTCATGAACCGTGTGTTTATTACAAAATTAAAAATAATTCCATAATAATAATTGCTCTCTATGTAGATGACTACATTATATTCTGCAATGATTTTGATGAAGCAAAAATTTTTAAAGAATATTTGAATTCTCGATTGAGAACCAAAGATTTGGGTCCTGTAAGTCAAATATAGGGAATACAAATTATTCGGAACAAAAAAAAACGATACTCTGAAATTATGTCAACAAATTCATATTAATAAAATTCTTGCTAAGTTTGGAATGGTTGATTGTAATCCGGTAAGCACTTCAATGGAAACTAATCAAACATTTGAAAATGATAACTTCATTGATGATTTATCAGCAATTGAATGGTTGCTTGATATATCTGAATGTTTGTACGAGACCAGATATATGTTTTGCAGTAACTTTTTTGAGCCAATTCAATGTTAATCATACGAAACATCATTGGCAGGCTACAAAAAGAGTTTTGAGATACTAAAGGAACTCGATCTCTTGGCTTGTTTTATAGACAAAGTTGTATTAGTATTTTTGCTCATGTTGATTCAGATTGGGCAAATGACCTAGATAAGGGGGCATTTACAATCCAATAAAAATTTGATAAAGGTGTATAATATTCTTGTTTGATTTTTTTTCCCATACAAATTAATATTTTGAATTAAATTTAGAATTTTGATAACTCGAATCCAAGTATTCCGCAATGCACCAATTTTTATGAATATCAAAATTTTCCGACGAATCGATAATAAAAAAGTTTTCCATGTGGTGGCAAATTTTTTAAATTCACTGTGTATAGTCTGGATTACATTTAGATAGGCAAGCCATCATAGGTATATTGGTATTTTTATGACACTTAAAAAGTATGTTTCATCCGGTTAACAGATGGGTGAAGGTCGACCTCTCTTCGTCTCTTAGACTATATGTGTCTCATTGATTTGTTATTCTACATGGTTGCGGAAAAAATAGTGTACGCAACACGTCTGAAAACAGTTTTTTTGGACTCGCAGACTTCAAGGACTCGCCTATCCAGGACTCGCCTACGGCTCGCCCTAGAATCTGGTCCACTTGTCCAAAAAACAGTATTTTCCGGACTTGTTACGTAAATTACTATTAGCACTTCACAAAAAAAAACATATATGCCTTAAGAGTAAACATATTCAGTGTGTGTACACCTTACAGTAAATATCCATCGATAAATCGCTCTATAAAAGTCACAAAGTTCTACTATCAAAACATCGTTTTAAATTCTACAAACTTTGAATATAGTTTAAATAATGTTAGACCCTTCGAACAAGTAAGTGTTTCACCGAATAAAATAATCATAACCGGAGTAGATTGTGATATAAACAATTGTAAGCACTGAGATCGGCAGACATAAAAACAGAAACAATTCTCCTTATCAGTATTCAAACCGTTCTGGCATGAAGCAACCCACACTTGTAAACAATAATCGTTGGGATACCTGACACAACTGAAATGGTAATGAAGGAAATCAAAGAAACAAAACGGGAATTAAAATCAGTGATTGAAGCAGCAGAAGTGCGGCTCACCTTGAAGGTTGAAGAAATTAAAAATAGACTAACTAAACTCGAAATAGTGAACCAACAACTGGAAGAAAAAGTAGAACTACTGGAGAGAAAAAATATAGAAAATAACATTATTATATTTGGATTGAAGCATACAGTACAGAACATTTCAACCGATTTCATCACTGGCCAAATAAAGAGACTTGTTGGAGTAGAAGTACAACATTCAGACCTAAATAACTTTTACACACTAGGCAATAAAGAATCCTGTCCAGTTAAAATAGAATTCATTTCTTTCCTGAAAAAATCCTCGATACTAGCGAATGCAAAGAAACTCAACGGAACGAACATATCGATCTTGAATGATATATGACCATCAAACAGCGAGAAGACCACAAAATACTGAGAAAACATTTATACCTGGCCAGAGAGGATAAAAATATAAACTGTTACATGAAAAACAACAAACTTCACGTGAACGGTATAATTTATAGTGTTGAGGACTTGGAACAAAGCGAAAACGTCAAGGAAGCTGAAGAAAAATCCATCAGCGCTCCAAGAACACCCTCTGCACAAAACCATACCAAGGAATTTCCAAAGATATTTGAAAAAACACTGGTGTCAAACACAAGGAATCAAAGACAAACATCCACCGCATCCCCAGTTCGCCTACCCACCGAAACAGTGAAGAAAACCCAAACGAAAAAAGACTCAGAAGACAAAACTAAAATTGAAACCTATATTTTTAATAATTTCATCTTAAAGATTAATACCTTTAAATGTTTTTATTTAATCTTGTTGATAAAATTACACAAAATTCTACCCTTTGAATATAAATGCACCATAGGACCCAGTGAAGTATCACTCGTAACTTCAAGGACTATGAATCAATATATTCGTGATTTTGTTGTTGGAAATATTGAGACTTATACATCAGAAACCATAATAATAATAATAATAATAATAATAATAATAATAAAACGGAGATTTGTCTGATCCAAAGAATTACAGGCCGATAACATGCTTGTATTCGTGCTATAAGATGTTTACGCGCATTTTATACGCGCGAATACTCTTCGCAGTTGATCCGGTGTACAAACGGATATATGAGCAGAGAGGGTCAAAGAGGGGGGTCGCTGGCTGCAAGGAGAACCTGCTCATCGACAGATGTATAACGCAGGACTCCGTGCAGTATAAGCGGAACCTTTCGATGGCCTGGATCGATTACCGCAAGGCATTTGATACAACATCGCATGAGCTAATCACGCATTTGCTCAGATGCCTTGCGGTGCCCGATCAAATAGTGAGATGCATTGAACAACTGATGGCACTCTGGAGGACTCGCTTCACCATAAGATCTGGTCAAGTCAGAGTCCAAACAGAGCAGGTAATCTTCAGAAGGGGCGTATTCCAGGGAGACTCCCTCAGCCCTCTTCTCTTCTGCATCTCACTATTGCCATTGTCCGTTGCACTCAGGATAACCCGTGGATATAACTGCGGCACCCCCAACAACCGGAGGCATAAGGTTACCCATTTATTTTATATGGATGACCTCAAACTGTATGCCTCTGGAGAAAAGGACCTACATCAGTCCTTAAGGGTGGTGCAAGAGTACATGCGTGCTATCGGAATGGAGTTCGGGATTGACAAATGTGCCACGGTTCATCTCAAAAGAGGAAGATGTGAGGGATACGGAGAGGATGTCCAGCTCGTAGACGGAAGCATCCTACATCATCTTGATGCCGGAGAGACGTATACCTACTTGGGAGTGGAGCAACGCCGCTCCCAAGAGGTGAACACAGTTAAAAACTCTCTCCGCGGCAAGTATCAGCACAAACTTCGACAGATCTGGTCGTCAGAACTGTCGGGGAAGAACAAAGTTGCTGCAACTAATATGCTTGCCGTTCCGATCTTACTCTACTCCTTTGGAGTGGTGAAATAGACTCAAGAGGAGCTGCGACAACTCGATGTGAAAACTCGTAAGATGATGCATCTTAATAGGAGCTTGCATCCTAAATCGTCCGTTCCACGGTTATACTTCCCCAGACAACAGGGAGGCCGGGGACTTTTGAGTTTGGAGTGTCTACATAACAGAATGGTGCATGGTCAACGACCATGAAAAGGCAGGGATTGGAGCATTTCTTTTCAAGGCAGCAATCCGGGCAGCTGATGAACTTGGTCTCGTATTCGACACTGAACGGGCAAACCCAAACTCTGTCACTGAGTTGGAACCCGTTCAGCAAAAAGCTCACATCAAAGCTGTGGAGACTGAGGTCCTCCTGCAGCTGCACAAGGATAAGCCAATGCATGGGGTCTTCTTCAAGAACATTGAAGACCTTGGCTTATCCAAAAACTTGACCTTTGCTTTCCTCAGGTCAAGTGAGCTGAAGTCGGAGACCGAGGGATTCATAATGGCTTGCCAGGATGGTGTCTTCAACACCCTGGTCTACCGTAGCCGCCTGATGGGTATAGAGATCCCCGACACTAGATGCAGAGTGTGTCGTGGGGCGTCTGAGACCCTTATGCATTTGCTTTCAGCATGTCCAGCATATGCGGTCTCAGCCTATATCCACAGGCATAACGCGGCTCTACGAGTGTTGTACTACCATCGACGACACTCGTACGATATAGACGAGACACCGGTGTTGCCTTATGCTCCGGGGGATATTGAGTCCGTTATGGAGAATGAGAAGTGCCGAATATATTGGAACTACTCATTCCCCACCCTCAGGCAAATACAAGCCAATAAGCCTGATGTAGTCCTCCTCGACCATCAGAGTAAGACGATTTTCGTCATGGAGTTTTCGGCTCCTAGTGAAACGAACATCGTCCGAAAAGAGGAGGAGAAACGGACTAAATATCGAGACTTACTCTTTGAACTCCGCAGGCTCTACCCAAACCATTCTGTTAAAATGGTGGTTCTGATTATAAGGGTCCTTGGTGGAATGATGGACACACTGCTCTCAAACTTAAAAATCATACCGGCTTGCCGTAATATGGCAGAAATCTTAGCCGGACGAATGCAGAGGGCCGTCATCCTTGGTTCACTGCGTCTGCTCAAGGCACATGATTCTCGGACCCAGTAATCGCTTACCCCACGGATGTGGGGAGTGGTTATCTGGGTAAACGATCCAGCGCGCCCTCCGGATGTGTCGGAGCTCCGGAGACAGGACCTGACTGGAATATTCTTTTAGGGAAAAAAATAAATAAATAATAATAATAATAATAATAATAATAATAATAAATATACTTCATTGTCATTATGAGAAAATCTTGTGGACAAAGCTTGTAAATACAGTATGAATATAAATTAGAAAAAGGTAAGTGTTGAATTTATACAGTATTATGAGCGACTTCGCTCAGAGTCACAAAATACAGATAAAGTGGACTGTTTCGACTAAAATATATACATGCACACACACAGGCATATATACACAATGTAACGCTCCCCACACGCGTCACTAGTTTTTGAGTGTCGTGTTGACACAATAAAGATAATAGAAGGAATGTACGTTCAATATCAATCAAAATTTTCTGTTTTAAACTACTTGTGTAACCAGGATAACTAGTCGGGCGCGAAAAGAAATTCTGAAATCTGCGGAGTTTCGGTACAACTTGGCAATATTGCATTTTCAAAAATTATATCGCACAATTAAATAATATCAATAGATCTTAAGAAAAAAAATCTGAAATCTGCGGAGTTTCGGTACAACTTGGCAACATTGCATTTTGAAAAATTATATGGTATAATTAAATATCAAAAAATCTTGCGAAAAGAAATTCTGAAATCTGCCTAGTTTCTGTACAACTTGGCAACATCGCATTTAAAAATTATATTGCACGATAGAAATAATCAAATTTAACTTTGTGAAAAGAAATTCTGAAATTCATGGAGTTTCGGTACAACTTGACAACACTGTATTTTCAAAAATTATATCGTACAATTAAATATCAATAAATCTTGCGAAATGAAATTCTGAAATCTGCGGAGTTTCGATACAACTTGGTAACATTGCATTTTGAAAAATTATATCGTACAATTAAATGTCAATAAATCTTGCGAAAAGAAATTCTGAAATCTGCGGAGTTTCGGTACAACTTGGCAACATTGCATTTTGAAAAAATATATTGAAAGATAAAAATAATCAAAATAAACTTTGCTAAAAGAAATTCTGAAATTCACAGAGTTTCGGCACAACTTGGCAACATTGTACAGTCAAAAAAATTAAAAACGAATGTATTCAAAACGATGAATTTTCATAACATTATTTGAGTCTTGTACAAACTGGCCACGCGTTCCATCATCATGATACGTGCCAACGCGAAACCAAACAAATTCCACTCAAAACTCGACTGCCAAATACACCACAAAAATGAAATTGGTCAACTCATTAACGGATGAAATTCAATGACTCACTTCTGAATTATTTCAAAAGGAAAATCAAACTGGAAATGTGTGCCGTTCTTACAAAGTTGAATGGCTCACCTTCACAACCGCCTGTACAAAAGGTAAACTACTGTTGCTCTCATAGATTTTACGATAATTACTGAAAATCATAATCCTTGTTTGCTTACTTACCTTCGATCATCGAAGGGTTTCAAAATTTCCAATGCCGATCAAAAAGGTTGATCTTCGACTCAACTACTCCAAAAATTCCTGTTGTTATTCACTCCTTACGTGACTTCTACAATAAAAAAGAATAGATTCGTTATAGAATCAAACTGACGGGAAATTTCGATAAAACACATCTGAACGAACAACTACTCACGTGGAAGTCGTCTGTGATCCTCGAATGAGTACGAACTGACTTGGCTCAGACCAACAAATTCATCAAAAAAAAACTGACTAGGTACAGTTCCGTTAGTCGGAATTATTGTGGTTAATCCTCTGACGAGGTGTTATTTTCAAAACACGATTCCGCAAAAAATTCCTCTACGACTTTTTAAATTTTTTTTCGCAATTATTATTTTTTTTGTACAACTTCGAATATTCATCGAGGTAATTGAAAGGCACTTGCATATTTGTCACCTTCTAAATGTCAATGTGACGGTTGTGAAATATAACTTTCGAAAAGAGAATCCATAAGAAGGGAAATTGCAAATAGCAACCAACCACATAGAAAAATTAACCAATCTGATTACTCTCCATTCCAACAAACCACCATTAAGTCAACCAAAGTGCGAAAAACTTTCAAGCCATCCTTGAGAATTTCATACGACTTTATATGGATTGGCTGAAACGAGTACAATTCACGGGGCGTTGCATCTCATCTAGTAGTGGGAATTTACACTAGTCGAAATGTTAGAGAAATTAATGTTCATGTTACTTTTATATTCAATTTAATCAATATTAAATAAAACAGTTAAACTTATTTGTATCTTTGCTTTGGTGACTGGTGAGTTTTCAAGTAAAAATTTAAATGTTACAACAAATATAGATATAAAACACCCATGTGCACCCATACATATACACCCAAACACACCTACGTAATAGTAACGATACAGTTAAAAACTTACATTAATGCAAATATACGTCTTGTCATTCAAATTTATCATTATAATACTCCTGCAAACTATAATAGGGCATATCTTCCAAAAACTTTTTAATAATTTTTCTAAAGTTTATAATGCTACTATTCGACTCCCTTATGTCTGAGGGTAGGTGATTGAACATCTTGTATAATAAATCGAATCTTTGATCAAATTTGGTGAGGGAATCGGCAATTTCAACACGTTTGAACGGGTGTTTTAATGACTGCCTGAAACCTCGAACAATGACTCGTTCTTGTAAATGAGGCAAACTGATTCCAAAATGAATAACGCAACTACCGTTAATATTTTTTCTCTAACAAATGTGTTTCTACATGAGTCCCGAGGTTTAAGATTACACATATACCTTATGGGCCTTTTCTGCAGTACTAGGACTGATTGAATTGCAGATGAATTACAAACTCCCCAAAAAGGTATTCCATAACGTAAATGAGACTATTAGGGCGTAGTACACAGTTTTGGCTGTTTCAGATCCCAGATTCAATGAAGTTATCCTAACTGCATAACACCCGGACGAGATTTTACTTTGAAGGTGCTTGATATGCCCGTCAAATTTGAGCTTATTATCAATATTGATACCTAGAAACTTAGTTATAGACTTGTTCTCAATCAGTCCATTATCTCTGAGTGGAAGGTCTTCAAGAGTACATCTGAATGAAATGACATTTGTTTTTGTTGTATTGAAGGATCATAAATTTGCATCACACCATTCCTTAATTTTTTTCATATCAGTAGATATTAAGTTGGGTAAGATGTTAGAGTTATTGCTGTTCCATAGTATCGTGGTGTTATCCGCAAATAGTGTGAATTTCCCAGATATGTTTAAGGAGGTCAGGTCATTAATGTATAATAAGAACAGAATGGGACCAAGAACCGAACCTTGAGGCACTCCGGACTTTATATCCTTCTTTCCAGATAGTTCTGTTGTTCTCACCATTTGATACCTATCTGATAGATATGATTCGAACCATTTATACGTGGTTTCTCTGCAACATACTGGTGGAGTTTTCTCAATAAGATTTTATGGGCAACACAGTCATACGCCTTCGACAAATCGTAAAATACCGCAGCAGCTACATTACCGGAATTCAACTTTGAATACATATCATATGGTAATGAAAAAAACCCTTCCAAGATACAAGTTTGAGATGTTCAGGAAATGAATTTGGAGTAATTGAGAAGAAATGAACAATTCAGGGGGAGTGTTGAAATAGTAATTTTTCATTTACTTCTTACTGTTCAGATATTTCCAATTTATTACTATTCTTCTATGAATCCATAGCGATAGTTGTTGATAACATACTTTGTATATTGTTTTTTATACTGAAAATAAAGTTATTATAACGAAAGTTTACCTTTACAAAAGTATTAAGTATTGGACTTTTCATTTTTGTCGGTTATGAGTTGACCAGTATTATTTTTAACAGTGTCAATGTTTCGTTGTGATTTATTATTTTTGCTGATTTTTTTTACTACTTCCCATAATTTTTTCGAATCTTTGCTGCCGTTTTCTATCTATCTATTGTAATATTTTCGTATGGTAATTTTAATCAATGAGGTCAACTTGTTTTTATAGTTATAATATTGCAGTTTCAATAATTGCAAGTCGTTAGGATTTTTTCTCACGTTTTTATGTAGTGTGTTTTTTGTATTTATTGATTTAAGTAAAGCATTAGTAATCCACGGAGCGATTTTCATATATTTTCTTTTTATTTGAGGTATTTCTGTGGATTATTTTTGCTTTGAATAATGTTTCTAATAATACATTAGTAGCAGCATCTGGGTTTTTTTGGTTGTATACTGTGGTCAATGGAGTGTTTGCTAATTTGCTATCTAGTGTTTTCATGTTTATTGTTTCGATATAGTGTATGTTGGATTTGTATCGGGTGATCTGTATAACGCAGAAATTATAGCACAACGATTTTTATTTAGATGTACTTTCATCGACAATATATTTATATTATTGTATAGTTGTAGAATTTTGTATGAATAGTTATAATTGTTTTATATATATATATTAAAACGCCGTCGTTTTGGTTGTATCTATTTTCATTATAAATCAATTCGTATCTATCAATTTGATGCAAGCTAGTGTCTGGTATCTGCCAGGTTTCAGTTAAAATCATCAGATCAACATCGGAATTCATATTTGATAAAAATAGCTTGAATTTGTCTAGATTTTTGTTTATGCTTCGTATGTTTTGTGTACTACTTTAAAGTTGGAGTTACATTTATTTACATCCAAAATTTGCCTGTATTCTTCTATGGTGAATGTTATTGAAGATATTAATGACTATAATAGTACTTGCTTCAGTGTCTTCGTAATAAAATAAATGAACTTTATTTATTTTTGAATGAAATCAACTTCCCCACAGTACTCTTGCTTACTGAATATTGGTGTAATAAAATGGAACCAATCTGCATTCCTGACTACACAGAAATTTCAAGATACTCTAGAAACTGTTCCAATCATGGATGGTGGTACTGTAATACTGATTAGAAACCCAGCTCTCACCGATTTGACATCCAAGTTGACATCCAAGTTGACAAGTTCCAAGGCCTAACCGAGGACACATTTGAGTTTTCGTTATGCTACTGCAAAAAACTTTTGACTTGAGTATGCATGTTGACTCAGATACACGTTATTCTCAATACTCCAATACTTGTATTGACTATATTTGTAGTAACTATGATGCGAGGATCATGTTCAGTGATACCGTCTGGATTATCAGATCATGAGGCAGTAAACTGCTCTGTGCTCCTTGACTCATTGAATACAAAAGGGAAATGTAAATCAGGCAGACTTTACAGTAGAGCAAACAGGTTTTATCAGAACTGCCTTAAGTTTAATTGGGAGGATGTTTTGTTCCAAAATGATCCCTTTCTCACATATCACAATGCGTTATTGAATGTATTCGATAAATCATTTCCCATACAAAAAATTAAAATAAAACAAAAAAAACCATGGATCACATCAGGTTTGAAGATTTCTTCAAAAAACTTACGCTCATTGCATACCATACGGAAGTATACTGATAATCAAAGCTTTCATGACTACTTCAATACCTACCGCAGAATATATAGATCTACCATTAAGAGAGCAAAAGAAAGCCACTATGTCAATAAAATCGATAAATCATGCAATAAAATGAAAGAAACTTGGTCTATTATTAGTGATATCACGGGTAAATCTAAATCTAAAAAAAAAAATACGTCGATATAGCACCCTGTCCTGATAAAATCAATTATAAAAATATCTAACTTGCAGTAGAAACATCTTAAATATGAAATTCCATACATAAAAGAATTTATATAGTTGTCAAAGCTTAAAAATATCTAAGATGTGGTATGTAATTCTGGATTAAAATTTTTTTTTTCTTGAGTGAAATAACAATTAGTAGAACAATACATATATATATATACACATATATACAATCAATACACATACATACACACAAAATACAATAATGGCTAACCATATACTATAAAAATAAACCTATAAAGTAGTGGTAAAGTAATCTTCAATATCGTAGAAAGCTTGCTGAATCAATATATTTTTTAGATTTTTCCTGAACTGTCGGATACATGTTATATCCCTTATTTTGGTTGGCCGGTGATTGTACATTTTAATACCATTGTAAATTATAGAATCCTTCACAGCTGTGTTGCTTATGGTATTGGTAGTTTGAGGGAGTTGTTCTGACGCGTGTTGTATTGTGAGTCGACCCTATCTAAAGTAGTTTTATTTTTTGTGGATCAGACTGACAGATTCTAGAATGTGTAAAGAGACAACAGTTAGAATTCTGTGTACTTTGAATAACTCTCTACAAGAGTCTCTAGGTCTTATTTTACACATACTTATATCTCAAAGCTCTTTTTTGTAATATAAATACATTTTGTAACAGATATGTACTACACACTCCCCAAAATGCAATTCAATATCTCAGATGTGATTCGATTAGGGCGAAGTACGCAGTCCTTGCCGCCGAATAACCCAGCTCATTTGTTATAACCCGTATTGCGTAACAACCTGATGCTAATTTATTGCAAAGATTTCTAATGTGTGAATCAAACTTCAATTTATTGTCTATATCTAAACCGAGAAATCTTGTTGTTGTTTTATTGATTATATACTGATTAGCCAATGGTATGTCAGGAAGATTACAGCGGAATGTTATTATGTTGGTTTTGTTCAAATTGATTACTAGTGAGTTGGAGTCACACCACTGCTTGATTGTTACTATCTCTTTTTCAATTTTTTCTTCAAGCTTATGACCTGTTTTGTCATGCCACAGTATGGTAGTGTCATCTGCGAAAAGGGTTATCTTTGCCGAGATATTCAATTTGGTGATGTCGTTAATATAAAGAAGGAATAGAACCGGTCCTAAAACTGAGCCTTGGGGTACTCCGAATTCTATATTCGATATACTGGAGTATGAGCTGCTGTGCACTAGTTGACTTCGGTTGCTTAAATAGGTTTTGAACCATTTTAAAGTAATGTTCCGAAATCCGTAACGCTGGAGTTTCTGCAGTAATATTTCGTGATCCACGCAGTCGAATGCTTTGGAAAAGTCACAAAATACCGCCGCAGCACACTCTCCAATATTTATTTTCTCATATGTCTTGAACATAAAGGAGAATGAGGCATCATTGGTTCCTTTGTTTGGTTGAAATCCAAATTGTTCGGTGCTCAATATGTTGTTCGTTAGAAGAAAAATATGCATACGTTTTTTCACTAACTTTTCAATTATTTTTACGAGGCTAGGTATAAGAGAGATAGGACGATAATTTGTAGGATCGCTTTCACTACCCCCTTTGTTATATTACTATTGCTCTATTGTTAAAAGAACTGAGTGAGAAAATTACTGTTCCATATTATCCCTTGATGAATCTAGTAGGTATCAATATCGAGGAGAACCTAATTCTATATGATACAAATATTGATGAATAAGTTGAAATAGTGAGGAAAATAAAAAATAAAAACGCAACTGGCTGTGATGTAATCTCGATTAAAATCATCCAATCAATGCACTCAACACATTAGTATCTATCATCAATTACTCATTTCACAGAGGAATTTTTCCTGGAAATGAGTATCTTCATATTTCTCTGTAGTCAGGAATGCAGATTGGTTCCATTTCATTACACCAATGTTCAGTAAGCAAGAGTACTGTGGGGAAGTTGATTTCATTCAAAAATAAATAAAGTTTATCTATTTCATTACAAAGAGACTGAATATTCAGTAAAACTAGGGTAAGGGAGTCAACATTAGGGTTTTCGACTGAACTGTTAGTAGAAGATTTTTCATATAAGTTAGCAGATATTGAATTTCGTTCTTCAATTAAACTTTTTCCGGTCTGTTTAAAGAAGATTCAGTGAGCACGTTCTTGACTAGGGCAAATTTCAAATTTTTTGTTTGTTTCTTTCTTATATAATATTCACAATTTTTTTAACAATCTCACCTCTGCTTATTCTCGAGCCTCTCACATTATTCAAGTCAAGGAAAGAGATATCGCCTTCGGCGTAATGATCCAATTTATATGAATAATAATTCAATTTGATCTTGAATTTGTAAATAAAATCACTAAAATTAACATGCTTACCATAAGGTATAGATGAGAATATGATATTCGTATGACTACAAAATTTAATCTTAAAGACGGTCTACATACTTCACCTGAGAAGATTCTTGCAATAAAAAATGCGCCATCACCCACAAATGTGAAACAATTACAGTCAGTATTCGGGATGATAAATTATTATGAGAAATTCATTCCCAACTCAGCAACCCTATTACATCCATTATATAAACTTCTTCAAAAAAATGTTAAATGGACCTGGTCTAAAGATTGTGAAGAAGCCTTTATCAACGTTAAAGAAATGTTGATGTCAACAAAAATTTTGGTTCATTACAACCCTGATTATGAATTGAAATTAACGACTGATGCGAGTCCATATGGGGTTGGTTGTTTTCTTTTCCATGTTATTGAGGGAAGGGATCATCCAATCACATATGCCTCTCGAACTCTTTCGCCAGCTGAAAAAAATTATCCGTAGGTTGAAAGAGAAGATTTGTCAATTATTTTCGCGCTATGCAAGTTTAATCAATATTTATATGGTAGGGAATTCACACTTGTTTGCGATAATAAACCACTTCTTCCAATTTTTAGCCCTAAAAAGGGCATTCCTCAATATTCTGCTAATCGTTTAAGGCGATGGGCTGTTATATTATCAAATTATAGATACAAAATTGAATATGTTCGATCTGAAAAAAACAATGCCGATTTTTTATCTCGATTGCCAATCGAAAATAATGAAAACGAAGTTTGGGAATTTGTGGATGTTGATTATATGAATTTTTTTTCAGAAAGCGAGTTGATATCTACGAATTTTGATAATATTAAAGAATTCACAAAAATGGATGCAATATTCACGAATATAATGAAATTTTTGAAAAATGGATGGCCGAAATACGCGAAAACAGATATTAAATATAAACAATTTTATATGATTCGAAATGAACTGACAATTGAAAATGAAGTTTTGCTGTGGAATAACAGAATTGTTATTCCAGAAAAACTAAAAAATCAGATGCTAAATCAGTTGCATTTATCCCATCTCGGGATAGTAAAAATGAAGTCTATTGCAAGAGCATTTTTTTTCTGGCCCGGTATCAATAAGGACATTGAATTTTTATGCAATAGTTGTGAAAACTGTTCGGTGAATAAAAATAGTCCCCCAAAAACTACATTGAACCTTTGGCAATGGCCAGAAGAAGTTTTCTCTCGTCTTTACATAGATTATATGGGACCTTTTTTAAATAAATATTTTGTCATAATATTAGATGCTCACTCAAAATGGGTGGAAGTTTTTCCTACTTCTAATATTACTTCGCATTTTACAATAACCGCCGTGCATAGTACATTTGCGAGGTATGGTTTAGCCAAACTCATAGTTTCAGACAACGCGAGAACTTTCACAAGTTCTGAATTTCTGCAATTTTTACAGAAATTTAACATCAAACATATAACATCCGCGCCATTTTTTCCACAATCAAATGGCGCAGCTGAAAATGCCGTTAAGAATATTAAAAACGCATTGAAAAATGCATTGGGTCGAAACAAAAGAATCGATGTAAATACTGCATTAAATAATTTTTTATTGGATTACCGAAATAGTATTCATGGTACTACAGGAGTTTCGCCTTCAATGTTAATGTTTGGGCGTGATTTGAAGGGTAGATTCAGTAGTTTGAAACCAGATGTTGGATTGGATATACGAAATAGAATTTTGGATAAACAAAAGAAACAAATTGAATATTTTGGGGGGGAAAATGGATAGGAAATTTGGTATTGGCGAGAAGGTCATTGTCAAAGATTACCGAGAAATTAATAAGTATACTTGGATACCAGCTATTGTGGAAAAAATTATAGGGAAATGTACTTATATTGTTAGAGTTCCTGAAATTGATAAAACATGGAAAAGCCACACTAACCAAATAAGAAAAAGCAAAATTCAAAGTGGCTTACGAGATCATAAAGCTTCTACCGAGAATACTGAAAAAACTTCAGAACCTATCAATCATAAATTGTTTATACCTCAAGAATTATATATATCTAATAATTCACTTATGGACACAAATTCGCCTGAAACTGCTAGACCAAAAAGAAATAAAAAACCTCCAGAGCTTTTAAATTATTGAAATACTATTTAGTTTTTTCTTTTTCTTGAACGGCTTTGGAAATTATTTTATTTTTCATTATAAGTTTAATTGGTAGGGGAGGATGTGATATATTCATATCTTAATATTTAATCACTCAGTATATTATTTATCAATAGGATTGTCCAGTTTCTGTACTCTATTTCAGATAGAAATACCTACCAATGTTTTTCATTTCATCTGTCTACTTGGTTTTTATGTTACCACTTTTTTATATCTATTGGAACTCGATAAGAATATATATTTACACGACGATTATTGTTGGATTTTGGGAAAGTGAATAGAATAGTTGATTATTTGCAAGTCTCGTTATTTTTACCCAAATTACCCCATTACGCAACACTATTGATTTCTCTAAATAACGCATATTTTTTGTTTTGGAAATCATTAGCAAGTACTATTATAGTCATTAAGGCCAAAATTAGCCGATAGATTGATAATATCTTCAATAACATTCACCGTAGAAGAATGCGGGCAAATCTTGGTTGTAAATAAATGTAACTCCAACTTCAAAGTAGTACACAACATATGAAGCATAAACAAAAATCTAGACGAATTCAAGCTATTTTTATTAAATATGAATTCTGATGTTGATCTGATGATTTTAAGAATGGACAAGGCGCTCCATACTGTTAATATTTGCAGTCGCGGGGATGAAATGGAACAGTCGGTGGGCGGTAACAAAAAAGTCATAAATCAACAGCTGGACGCAGAAACGTAAACGAATTGTAGTAAATTGCGTCTCTGTAAATCGCATGCAAGGGTTTTCTACCTGAATGCTGCTCGGTACGGCAAACACTTCTCACCGGTTTTTATTATTTTTATAAATCGGTAATTCGTTTGTTTGCCTCATAATCATTCAAATATCAAAGGAGAAAAAACGGATACATGATTCTTGAATATTAGTGAATTTTAATTCATGTTTGTACTCACATACTCATGTAGAAGGAATAATTTCGCAACCTTGAAGAGTTGTCATACAACAGGGTGATTTTCCGGTGGAATGAAAAGGAAAGCAACTAGTTGGAATTTGGATGTTTGTTATTTTACGGAATACATAACAGTGTTTTGTGCGAAAATATACTATATGTAACGATATTTTCAGTAAAACTCGGTTAGTAGAGGATCAGATTTTTTTGAAATTAAATATCGAAGCTAGTATAAATATAATTATTTATTATTGACAAAACTATAAAAAAGTTGATTTGTGGATATGCATCAGTGCCTCTCTTCCGAATCTTCCGTAATTTTTGAAGTCGATTTGTGAAATGTGCAAAATCGATACATACACCAATAATATACACTGAATAACCCCGAGGGGTCTAGTCGTTTTAAGTTACACACTGCACGCCAGCAGCGATGGAACTACCGACATTTCCGAAAAAATCATAGTTGGAGGCAGGTCAAATATGTCTTCGAATTCATAATCCAATGCACCTGAAAAAACTTCATTTCTGAAAATAGAAATTAGGTTAGTGGTAAAATTGTTATTCTGAATACGAATCCAAAGATAGTTTTGACCTAAATTGCCTCCTACTGAAACCTGGCAGATACCAGACACTAGCTTGCATCAAATTTATAATGAAAGTAGATACAACCAAAACGACGGCGTTGTAATATATATAAAAAACAATTATAATTATTCATACAAAATTCTACAACTATACAATAATATAAATATATTGTCGATGAAAGTACATAAATAAAAATCGTTGTGCTATAATTTCTGCGTTATACAGATCACCCGATACAAATCCAACAGGAATTCATTACAAATTTACAAAACTACCTCGACACATATGATACAAACTCAGAAAAAGTATACATTTTCATTGGAGATCTAAACATCAACATCTTGGAATTCGATTTCACCACAATTGAATACACGAACCTTCAACGAATTCGGCTACATCTCAACTATTAATAATCCAACAAGACAAAAGGCGTGCTTAGACCACATATTCTTAAAAGCCAAAAATAATATATTACTGAAAACATACTACCAATCATATTACAAACAAATATAACAGACCACTCAACTACCATATTACAAGTTATATTTGATACGAAAAAACTGACTAAAGGAGACAACATACACTATATCGAAACAATAAACATGAAAATACTAGATAAGCAAATTAGCGAACACTCCTTGGACTACAGTATACAACCAAAAAAACCCAGATGCTGCTACTAATGTATTATTAGAAACATTATGCAAAGCAAAGAATAATCCACAGAAAAACGTCAAATAAAAAGAAAACATATGAAAATCGCTCCGTGGATTACTAATGCTTTACTTAAATCAATAAATACAAAAAACACACTATATAAAAACGCGAGAAAAAATCCTAACGACAGTTAAGGTTGCTGGTCAACGATTTGGTTTTTTAAACATTTCTTTATTTTTAAAATGAATACAATTGCTGCAGATGAGCACGCTGTATCAAACATAAGAACTCGTAAACAAAGCATCATCTGATTTATATAGATACATAAGTGCAGAATCAGCAATACTGCTTATAATAAACAATTCATAACTTATCTATAACTCCTCCATCCTTAAGAGGAAAATAATACGTCTGTGTTATTTTCAGAACAATGGATTGTTTCTAATGGAGTTTCATTTTGCTTACGTGAAAACAAATAAGCAAATAGGCTTGTTTTGGAAGTAAATATCCAACGTTTGAAAATAACCAGTAACAATAGAACAATAAAGATTATACATAAAGAATATAGAATATAATGCGAAGAACTGTTTTCTTCTAATCGCTGCAGATTGTGTAATTGCGTTTTTTCAGCCAGCTTCTGCAGGTGACTAAGGTCGTTCAGGTTGATTTTCTCTAGTATCTGCTTTTCTCTTGAAGGAATTTCAAGAGTGTCCAATTGTGGTAGTTGAAGTGGTGTTTCTTCAATAGTAGGGGCGTCATTACTATATACATCACCATTAATTTTCAATTTGCATTGATATGGGATGTATATTAATTGAGGTTGAGTTATTTCTTCATAACCATTTTCGTGGCAAATCTTCTCGATATGAATTTGCTTGAATGGAATGGCAATTATGTATGCATTTGTTATTGGTTCAACGATATCTTGTTGAATTTGGATTTCCGTCGTTTGGCATTGACTAGTGAGTTGTCCCATAAGAATCTCAGGAATACAGTCGTTGCTTGAAATTTGATTTGCAACATATTGGATGCAACTATCTTCTATTTTTATGCATGTTTCTTCAGCATAATGGTGAAATGTCGAGTTCAGGAGAATATAGGTTTCAAGGGTAAAATAGTTTTATTATTGATAGGAATAGGGTAGAGATGGAATGTCTCATAAACGTTTTCTTGGAGTGCCGGAAAATGAACAAGAAACAGAATTCTGTCATTATTGTATCTAATTTCTGTTTTTATTAATTTATAATATGATTGAATATTTTCGAATATTGGTAGTCCATTTTTATATAAAGTGAACATTATATTAATGAGTTTTTCTAGTTCACTAATTGGTAATATGGAACTATGAACTATATTGAGTTCAGCAAATAATGTAGAATTTTCAATATTATTTAAAAGGGATAATATATTTTGACTGTCAATAATCATTGTATCTAATGAATTTTGTAAACGCATAAATAATATATATTTATTTAAGCTATTAACAATAGTTTCAATTTGTTTTTGGACTTTTTCTTGATTACTTGTTATTTTCTTCAAATTTTTTACTGTTTCTTTCATGAAATCTTGAGTTATAGTTAAATAGTTTTTCAAATCATGATGTAAACTATTTTGGTTTTCAGACAGTGTTGCAAGGGCTTTATCATACCTTTCACCGTCTTCATCATCTAAGGTACCAAACAGCCATTTATGAACTCTACCTCCTACATTTATGAGTCCTCTTTTAGTTCGTTTATATTTTTGAGGTTTAATATTTTTGAGTTTATTCATATTTTGTTCAAGAAGGTAGTTTAAATGTTCGTGCATATGTCGAAGGGAAGGATATAATTCATCCTTTACTGAAATTAATTGTTCAATTGTCTTTGAGTTATCTTTAATATTTTGTAAAGGTTCGTCAAATTTCGTCAAATTCAAATACTTGATGAAAGTATGTTTTTGTATTGTAATTCTTGTTTGTCCCAGGGAAAAGGGAAGAATGGGGTTAGTTAGTGTCTTCAGCCTGATTTGTTGTCCTCTTGTCATGACTACTCCTAGTAGAAGTATTATTTGTATTAACATCTGAAACAATACGTTGAGGTTTCAGTTGTTGCTTATGGTATGTTGATTTGCGTGTTTTCAATTTAATACCTTTGTTTTCTAATGGCTCTACTTCACGATAGAGGGGTGTTGTTTTACTTCTTTGTTTGTCATATAAATAAACCTGTTGATCAAGTTTAATTTCCGGGGGTTCATTTCTTTGTGTATTAATTTTTTCTAAGGTTGCTTTTGCTTTGTTGTTATTTGTTTTTATTATATCATTTATAATTCTTATATTTCGATTATGTTTTTCTAAATAATCGGACATTATTTTTTCCGTTGTTATATCAAATGGGGTAGTATGATTTAAATTTCCTTTAATTATTTGAAAAGGAGTATATTTAGTTGCTGAATGGATTCTATTATTATATCCTAAAATAGCATAAACCATATGGTTTGATATTGATCTTTGTGGAAATTCTTGCTTCAATATTCTGATTTCTTCTAGTAACAATCTTATTTTTGAATTCGCTGCCAGAGTCACTTGTTATTTTTGTAGGTATTCCGTAATGTGAGAAAAATACTAAAATTCCGTCAATAATATTCAATGCGTTAGGTTGAATAAGGTATGCTTGAGCAAAACGTGAAAAGCTATCTATTATTGTTAAGAATTTCGTATTATTAATTGACAATATGTCCATGTAAATATGTTCGAAAGGATATTCTTCAATAGGGGTTGGTTTGAACTTTATTACATTAGGGTGTCTTTCATATTTTGATTTTTGGCAAAACTCACATGTATTGATATAATCTCGTATATCAGTTATCATATTAGGCCAGTAATATGTTCTAGAGAGGGCTAATTTTGTTTCATTAATTCCTCTATGTGTGGTCTTAGTTTCATGGTGATATTTTATTTTTTCTTGTTGTTCATCTCTATTTGTAATGTCTCTAAGTAAGATATTACTTTGAATAAATTTAAATGTTGCGTTTTTGAAGAATTCTTATCTTTTTCCTTGTTTTCACTATTCTGTTCTTTTTCAGTAAGGTCATTAACATCGTCTAAATCAATGTCAGTAAGTTGAGGAAGTTCATAGTTTTCATCAAATAATTCAGGGAAGTCATCTTCGATTCTATGTTCTTGTGGGTCAATATTGACTGCTAATGATTTTGTTTCAATAGGGTTGATTTCTATGCGAGATAAAGCGTCTGCAACTTTATTTTGTTTACCTTTTCTATAGAGAGTTTTATAATCGTATTCTTCTAATCTGAGTCTCCATCTTACAAGCCTCGAACTTGGGTCTTTTAAGTTGAATAACCATTCAAGTGGTTTGTGATCAGTAATAATGGTAAATTTGCGTCCGAATAAATAGGGTCTAAAATATTTTGTAAAGTTTACAATGGATAAAAGTTCTTTCTCGATCGTTGAATAGTTTTGTTCTGAACTATTTAGGGTACGTGAAGCAAAGGCAATAGGTTTGTCATTGCCTATGGTTCCTTGAGAAAGCACAGCACCAATGGCTATGTTTGAAGCATCTGTGGTTAATAAAAATGGTTTAGAAAAATCAGGAAATTGTAAAATCGGTTCATTAGTTAAAAGGTCTTTACATTTTTCAAATGTTTCAATAAATTCGTCATTGTGTATAATTTTTTCTCCTTTCTTTAAACATTTGGTAAAAGGCTTTGTTATATCTGCAAAGTTTTTTATAAATTTCCTATAATAACCTAGGAGTACCAAAAATGATTTAATTTCCTTAGCTGTTGATGGCAATGGGAAATTTTGAATAGCTTTTATTTTATTAGGATTTGTTTTATTCCTTCAGGGGTTATTATATGTCCTAAAAATTCAACATTTTTCTTTAGAAATTCTGATTTGTCTAACTGGATAGTCAATTTAGCATCACGTATCTTTTGAAAAACTTGAGTTAAGTTAAAAATATGTTCTTGATGTGACGTGGAAAAAATTATAATGTCGTCAATATATACAAGGCAGATCTTATTTTGCAAATCTCGTAATACATGATCCATAACTCTTTGGAATGTGGCAGGGGCATTCTTTAAACCAAATGGCATACGAAGATATTCATAATGTCCATTTTCAACATTAAAAGCCGTTTTTTCGATCGAATTTGGATTCATCTCAATTTGATGAAATCCAGACGCTAAGTCCAGAGTTGAAAAATATTGGCATTTACCTAATTTATCAAGTATGTCGTTTATATTTGGTATGGGATATCTATCGTCTATAGTTTTTTCGTTCAATTTTCGATAGTCTACAACAATTCTCCACTTCCTTTTTCCTGAAGCGTCTAATTTCTTAGGAACTATCCAAATTGGTGAGCTCCATGGAGATATAGAAGGTCTAATAATTCCATCGTTTAATATTTTGTTAATTTGTGTCTGTACTTCTTGCTTATGGCAATGTGGAAATCTATAAGATTTTATATGAATAGGAATTTCATCTGTCGTTTTAATTTCGTGTTTAATAACATTAGTAAATTTGAGAATTTTATTTTCATCATGAAAAATGTCACTGTATTTATTACATAATTTCAATATAGCGTCTCTTTCTTCTTTATTCATGTGATCTGTTCGTATTTTTTCAGATATATTATTTTTTCTGGAAGAACTAGTTTTTGGTAGTAAGTCTTCTGCATGATAAAATTCGAAATTTTCTCTATTTATTAAACTACAAGGAAAAGGTGTAAAAAGTGTTACTGCAATGGTTTTATTAGTATTATTATATATTTCAAAACTTGCTCGAAAATTTTCAGCAAAAGTTATTGTTTCTGGAACATTTAAATTCTGAAATTGTAATTTTGGAATTATAATTTCTCCTTGTTGAATTTCAACTGGAAATTTTTGTATAATACTCTCGAAGGGCGGTACTTCAAAAGTATATTCTGTATCATACGGTTGTCTATAAAAGAATGAATTTCAGCAAAGTCTGATTGAAGTATTTGATTTTGAAAATCAATACTTAAGTTAAGATTTCTTAATTCTTTCAGTCCTAATATACCATCAAAAAATTCATGAAATGGAAATAATAAAAATTCCATCATATAATTACTTTGAAATTCAGGGAAGGCTGGAATAAGTCCTTTATAATGAATAATTTTTTCTCCAAGTGATGTTTTTAACTGTGAGGATTCTTTATAAATGCTTTCTGGAAAATATTTTTCTGCAATAGACGGTCTTAACATAGAGGTATGACATCCTGTGTCAATAAGTAATCTTATAGGTGGATTTTTTATTTTTATATAAGGTAAATCATTCACTACTGCTGAATGTAATTCAATTACGTGTTCTCGTTCATTTGAGGCGGGTTGTAAAAATTTGTCTCATCTTCATTGTCTGTTGGTTGATGGTATTCTCAAATTGATTTATGGTATCTTCTAAATCAAGTTATTCTTGATCAAGCGGATTATCTCCAAATTGTGAACCTAACTGATAATTCAACAAATTTTGTGTGTTACGTGAATATAGTTGGGGTGTTACATCACAATCTTGTGTATGTAATTCTTCACTTAAAAAGTTTTTTCTTTTATTGGGATTGGTTTTGAAAATATTATTTGGTTTTCTGATTGATGGATTTCTAGATGTGGTTGACATGGGTTCTACTGGTGTATCAGTTTGTCTATTCTTTGGTTTCCAAACATTTTGTGGAGAGCCAAATACTTGTCTGTTAGTTAAAAATTTTTGATTCACTGGTTGAGGGTTAATCGCTATTGGTTGACTTGGAAATTGAGTCTGTACATGAGACTGTATCATGCCATTTTGATATTGGGGATGAAATTGTTGTTCATAATGTTGTGGTTGTACTCGTTGTTGAATAAACTGTGGTTGTTGGTAATATTGTGGTTGTACTCGTTGTTGAATAAATTGTTGATGTTGTAAAGTCATATTTTGAATTTGTCTAAAATTCTCGTCTTCAAGTACTAAGTTCATGGCTTCTTCTAATGAAACTGGATGTTGAACTAGAATTTTGTCTTGAAGTCTAATATTCAAATTTCGTAAAAATAATTTCAATGATTGAGATTCATATTGTCTAATATGAATTTGTTTCGTTAGTTGGTCCATATCAGGGTTTAAGTTTATTTTGAAAATAAGTTTACTACGTAAAATTTGAATTCGTTTTCCAAAATCTAACAAATCTTCGCTTTTATTTGGTATCATGGTAAAAAGTTTTTGTTCCAAATTATCAAGACTTAATCTATCACCAAATGTTTTTCTCAATTCATTTTTTATCAATAGCCAAGAATTCAATTCTGTTCGTGAACTAATTAATAATTGTGCTCTGTCCTTTAATTTACTCAAAATTATACTGACAATACATTGGTTAAGAATTTGATCATTGCCATGATATCTTGCATGAAATTTATCTACAGCACTGATAAAAATTTCAAGATTTTCAGAGGATCCATCAAAAATAGGAATGGTATCTGAATATATTTTAAACAATGTGTAATTTATTTCTTGGGCCATATCTGATACGTCCAATGATGAAAAGGATGCAATAAGGTTATCAATACTAATCATAAAATATATACAAAAGTAATATTTTTAAGTCTATCACTAAATTACTCAATAATTCACAATAAACTAAGTTATGTTACTGTCGTGATCTGTGTCACTCCGTTTGTTTCTGTTTGTTTTGGTGTGATCTGTATCACTCCTTTTGTTTCTGTTTGTTTTCTCTAATCCTAAACTCCTTCGAAACCTTTATGATAAAAATTTCAGGATGTACAAAGAGGGTACTCGACTCACCGTGATGGTAGACGAATCCGTTCTTCGGGCCTCTGAATGATCAGCTTGCATTCACCAAAGTTTGATTGACAATCTTTCTTCTTCAAATAGTGGACTAACAACTGCGTTGACGTGTTTTCTCGATGAAGGGACACTTCCACTATCCTACCGACTGCGCCAGTTAAGGTTGCTGGTCAACGATTTGGTTTTTTAAAAATTTCTTTGTTTTTAAAATGAATACAATTGCTGCAGATGAGCACGCTGTATCAAACATAAGAACTCGTAAACAAAGCATCATCTGATTTATATAGATACATAAGTGCAGAATCAGCAATACTGCTTATAATAAACAATTGATAACTTATCTATAACTCGACTTGCAATTATTGAAACTGCAATATAATAACATAAAAAACAAGTTGACCTCATTGATTAAAATTATGGGATGTAGTAAAAAAAAATCAGCAGAAATAATAAATCACAACGAAACATTGACACTGTTCAAAATAATACTGGTCAACTCATAACCGACAAAAATGAAAGGTCCAATACTTTTGTAAAGGTAAAATCTTTCTTTATAATAACTTCATTTTCAGTAGAAAAAACAAAATACAAAGTATGTTATCAACAACTATCGCTATGGATTCATAGAAGAAAAGTAATAAATTGGAAATATCTGAACAGTGAGAAGTAAATGAAAATTTACTATTTCAACACTCCCCCTGAATTTTTCATTTCTTCTGAATTACTCCAAATTCATTTCTTCTCTGAATCTCTGAAACTGCCCAGTAAACAATTTTTGGTTCCAGGAATATTCCAGAAATATGCTCTATTAATGATGAAACATTCCACTGAAAGGATCAGATATATTCTTGAAACATTCCTGAAACTAGAAATATCCGCCCTCAGAGATGTTTCAATTTCAACATTTCGAAATTTACGTTCCAGGAATGTATATGAAATATGTATTATTACTAATGTCTGATTAGAAACGTAATATAAATATTGCACCAATGTTTCCAAATTAATGAATATCCCATTGAAATATTTCATGTATGTTTCAAATATCAATTTTTAAAATTTTTGTTTTTTGGTTCCAGAAATATTCCATTAGGAATTAATAATGAAACATTTCACTGAAAGGATCAGATATACTCTTTAAACATCCCTGAAACCAGAAATGTTCGCCCTCAGAGATGTTTCAATTCCAACATTTCAAAATTTTCGTTCCAGGAATGTATACGAAATATATAATCACCAATGTCTGATCAGAAACATAATATAAATATTGTACTTATGTTTTCAAATTTATGAATATCCCATTGAAATATCTCATGTATGTTTCAAAAATCAATTTTTTAAAAATTTTGGTGATTGGTTCCAGGAATATTCCAGAAATATGCCCTATTAATGATGAAACATTTCACTGAAAGGATCAGAAATATTCTTGAAACATTCCTGAAACCAGATATCTTAGGCCTCAGAGATGTTTCAATCCCAACATTACATTTATGTTTCGAGACATTCCTTATTTTTAATTCCTGGATGGATATTGATATGTTTGAGAAATATGTTCAATATTTCAATTAAACCTTTCATTCATGTTCCAAATATTCTCCCATTTCATATTTAAACGCTAGTTCTGGTATGTTGATGAAACATTGAATGAATCTTATGGTCTGCACAAACCAACGCGGGAACGGGATGCACACTCGGGTTTTAATTTTATAGGGGGATATAATAAACACACATACCAGTGTATTCCCCAAATTTCGGAATACGAATAATCGTACTGGTATGTATGCTGCTTATATATCTCACTATAGAATTAGGATCCATGCACGTTCATACCGTACCCCGCATTGGTTTGTAGAGACATTTCAACATATTAGAAAATTAATATAACAATCCTACAACAAAAAAATTATTTTTGTTACTGGAACGTTTGAGAAATATTTATCAAATGCATCATATTGTAGTGCATAATTTGGACAAATAAAATATCACATGAAGAATTTCGTAATTCAATCAAATACTCTTAAAAATATAAACATTTCTATTTATTTACTTTATAAATATGACATATCACAAATATAAAAGTTATTATTTCAATAAAATGTAACATAAAAACAAAACAAATAGGTACTCTTATTCTTCTCTTTAAACATGCAAGAGATAAAATTTCAGAGTCGTCACAAAGAAGTTCATATTCCCTTTAAAATAACATCAAGAACAAAACATATTTATTCGTATAATCTAAAAATATGAGTTTAACTTTTAGATGTTTGGGTTTGTGTGTGCTCTATCATAACGTTGTTGACTCTGCCTGAACCAAGCACCAACAACCATTTCGAAATTTTTTTCCGTTGCCTGTTCAGCAAAGCGTTTTCTAGTAGCATCTGAAATCAGACCAGTTGAACAAATTATATATGTATATATGAAGAACTGATGGAAAGTGGGGTATTACAGCAAGTAGAACAGAACCAAGATTTCGGAAAATTGTATTTCTACCATCAAAGAAATTACAATATATATTTTATTTATTTAATTATATGAATATACAAACATAGGACAATATAATAACTATGAATATTTTTTCGTTTTTTCTGCACCTAAGTGTACAACTTGTATGTGCGATATCAGCTAATTATTTTCATTGAAAACTTAAGTTAATGATGGGATATCTAGTTATACATATATATATATATATATATATATATATATATATATATATATATATATATATATCCTGCGGTGGATAAGTCCTCCGTTAATAGGAAATTTACATTTAATAGGCCATCCGGGTGCGATAGGTCGCCCATATATGGAGGACCTAACGCTTCCCTTGTAAATAGATGTAATATGTCATCCTGAACCATCAGGCAAATTTTGGGCTGGATGACTTATGTCGATTTTTTTGATAATTTGAATATTTTAGTTCCGACATTTGCCGCATTCACCGATGGAGCTACCGCAGCGGGTATATTCCTAGACAGTTATACTCTGACCGGTTTACAGTGGATCGGTCATCTGCCGTATATTAAATTTCCGTTTTATCACCTATGGGTAACCCATAAGCACGGCATCAGTGTATTCAGCCATTCCACGGTACTGAGAATTTGTTCACGACGTTTTCGCTTTGCATTTTTGTATTCGGACTGTAGTTACTTCGCAACATTCGCTCGTGACAAATTTTTGTATCGCAATCGATTTCAAACCAAGTTCGAACGGCTCGAATGACATTGTAGCATGAAATTCAAATAGTGATAACGTAATGATGATAATGATGATAATTTTAGTTTGGTATATATTTTGGAACAGATTTTAAACTAATATGAAACATAGCTCAAAACTAGATGACAATGCTATTGCATTGCATATTGCACCGAGAGAAATCCAGTTATACAAGTCTTTTTTCAAAAAAATCGTATAGGTGCTAATGTAAATATTATAGCTACTAAATTTTTTCGGATGAATGCAAAATGTGAACTTTTTCAACGTAAAACAGGTCTTTTTTTCGAACCGCTCTTTTTATCTCTAAATCTTACCTTTTTGATTGATTATTGTAGTTAAAAGATGGTATTGAAAAAAAAAATTATTTTGTCCTTATAATGTGTCATTTCACTGTTAAACGGTACTTTGTAACGGTCTTTTCCACCACCACTAATCATACACGTGTTCATCATAATGTTGTATTTTCCTCACCATTAACTCTGGCCCTTCACTACATTCTCAGTTGAAATCAGTTCAGTTTCTTATTTCGTGTGGTGTGTTCTTGTCTAATTCAGAGTTCGTGTATGTTGTTCATTTTGACAATGCTAATGTCCGGTTTCCTGATGATTTCTGTTTTTGGTTACAATAATTGTCGGTAAGTATGCATTTAAGAACAGCTCAGTTCCATAATTCGCATTCTTAAACTTGAAATTTATGCTTTTGAAACGATCACAAGTTTAAAATTCTTAATATAATGTTATCTTTTTGGATTCCTTCTGGAATATATTGGAAAAAAGAGTAAAATTTCAATTTCGTTTGCTGAATTGCATAATTTTTCATAATACATTGACATCTTTAATTTCGCCAGAACAAAGAAATACCTACTCTTTCAGACTCATGTGAAGTTGGCGCCAACTTTTTGCAAAAACACAAATTTTTTTGGAGTTCTCGGTATATTTGATCTGGAAATATCCAAAAACCCGACATGTCGAATGAAATGTTCGTTTTTTGGATTTTGCACCCTATGATAGCTAATAAATTGAAAATTTTGCCTTTTCGGTAAAACTAGATTAACACATTCTACTCAGAACTCCCATCAGAACTGTTCTGAGATTCCCTTCTCTCTTCACTCGAAATGTTGGGTTTTTGGATATCGCACCCTATGATGGTTAATGAATTGAAAAGTTTTGCTTTTTCTATAAAACTTGATCAACATATTTTGTAGAACTCGCCAAGTGCCTGCTACTCAGAACTCCCATCAGAACTGTTCTGAGATTCCTTACTGTCTTCATTCGAAATGTTGGAGTTTTTGGATTTCGCACCCTATGATAGCTAATAAGTTGAAAAGTTTTGCTTTTTCTATAAAACTCAATTAAAATATTTTGTAGAACTCGCCGAATGCTACTCAGAACTTCCATCAGAACTGTTCTGAGATTCCTTTCTCTCTTTATTCGAAATGTAAGGTTTTTGGATATCGCACCCTATGATAGCTAATAAATTGAAAAGTTTTGCTTTTTCTATAAAACTCAATTAAAATATTTTGCAGAACTCGCCGAGTGCTACTCAGTACTCCAATCGGAACTGTTCTGAGATTCCTTACTGCTTTCATTCGGAATGTTCGTTTTTGGGATTTCGCACTCTATGATATAGCTAATAAATTGAGAAGTTTTGCTTTTTCTATAAAACTCAATTAACATATTCTGTAAAACTCGCCGAGTACTACTCAGAACTTCCATCGGAACTGTTCTGAGATTCTTTTCTGTCGTCATTCGAAATGTTGGGGTTTTTGGATTTCGCACCCTATGATAGCTAATAAATTGAAAAATTTAGCTTTTTCTATAAAACTCAATTAAAATGTTTTGCAGAACTCGCCGAGTGCTACTCAGAACTCCCATCGGAACTGTTCTGAGATTCCTTACTGTCTTCATTCGAAATGTTGGGGTTTTTGGATTTCGTACCCTATGATAGCTATAATAAATTGAAAAGTTTAGCTTTTTCTATAAAACTCAATTAAAATATTTTGTAGAACTCGCCGAGTGCTACTCAGAACTCCCATCAGAACAGAGATTCTTTTCTGTCTTCATTCGATTTTCGGTGTTTCGATTTTCGCACCTTATGAAGGCTAATAAATTGAAAATTTCTGCTTTTTCGATAACTTAATTAACAAGTTTTGTAGAACTCGCTGAGTGCTACTCAGACTTTCATCAGAACTGAAATATCTGTCATTTATCTTTCAAAATGATGGTTTTCGAAAGTCAAAAATTAATTTTCTTCGATAACTTCTTTATTTCGGCAGAACTATTTTCAAAAATGGTCAAGAACTCCAGAACTCTTCCATCTTCATCAAAAAATACCACCAGAACTCATTTTTTCGAAAAAGATGGCGCCGCGTGAAGTTAGCGCCACTAATTTGTTTTTCTCATCAAAATCCACAGTTAGCTGGAACTATTCAAAATTTGTATCAGGAACTCCAGAACTCTATCAAATCTACCGAGAACTCTAAAAAAATTTGTGTTTTTGCAAAAAGTTGGCGCCAACTTCACATGAGTTTCTTTCAGCCGTATACTTGATTTCGTATCGAAGTGGAATTGGATATTTCATTTTCATAACATTTTTCACCAACTTTTGTTAGAATTAAACTTCATTACATTAATTCATTAGACGAATGATAAAAAAAGAACATATCTGACAGTGAAATTCATAATATATTTAAAGTCAGATTCACTTAATAAATACAAACATTTTTTGTTTTTTTTTTTATAGTATTTTGTTCCGTTAAGCTGCCATTGTGTTTATTCAACCCTCGAAAAGTTACATTTGCATACGTTTTCAATGTAAGAGATTTATGTTTTATTTCAGGTTTTCTTCATTTTCAGATTCTTTCCTGTTGTCAACTGCATCCATTAACACTGGACATAGTTTATATTACTGTATATTCTATCGAAATATTTTAAGTTATCGAAAAAATTGTAAGCTGTAATTTGGAAAAGCCAATATACGCCCGGGCGTCGCATATATAGCTCTTTCGTCGGAGGACCCATCGGTGTTATATTGTACGGTGATTAAAAAAGAATCAAGACGAATTTTTGCCAAAATCACAATAACAAAACAATAACTTGAAATATGTTTGAACCAAGCCCTATATATTTCCACGATTTCTTGGGGATGACCTATTGCTGCTTTTCATGAAGAGGACCTAAGTATAGCAGGTTGTATATATATATAGTGTTAGTGAAAATCGTAAACAGAAAAAATATAAGTATAATAGATCTAACATTAAATGAGTACATTTACAATTATATACATATATATATTAATAATTATAAAGTAAAATCATGGATTTTATATAATACATGACTTACATCTCTAGTGAAGATCGATGCATTGATGTTTAAGATGAAATGATACATTATAATAAGGATGAACACTGATATACAGGCTGATTCACGGTGGAGGGCACATTAGACGTTTCTGGTGAACCAGACAACGGATCACTTTGAAAATTTAATGGAGGGCATATTCGGACATTCTCTAGCCAACTAAAATATTTTCGACAATGCGGTGTTGCCGCTTCTATTAGAAAGCAGTAGCAACTTTGATTTTTCAAATGGAACACTCTGTATATAATATTATTTTTGGAATCTCCAACAATTACCCGACAACTTTTCTTGATATTTCCTTATACCTATCTGTTACCGTTTTCGAAATAAAAATTAATTTAAATTTTTTTTCTTCGAAAATCATGACTTCTAATTTGGTTTGTAGTTAGGTGATACTTGGACACTTCCCACACGTTAGCCTAATCTCCGTTACTTCAATACAGGGTGGTAAAAAAATACAGTTTTTTCGTTTGCTTGAAAAAGTTGCTGAAATTTGATTATTTTAAATGGAACACCCTGAATATTATTGAAAATTCGGAAAGCTGCTGAAATTGGCTTTCTTTCTATGTATATCATACCTATACCTAACTAGTCAAGTTTCGGACTTATGAGCATTTATTTGTGAAAATGTCCCTTCAGAATGGTATTTCCATTCGGTATTTGGTAAGCAGGCCATGATTACTATTTGACAGTAGCGTTGTGACATTCTCCTAATAATATCGACATTTTCGTCACTTCAGAAGTTGCAAATACCTTCAAAACGATGGAACAAAACTATTCAAACGAAGTTCTTATGAATTTGTTTATTATTTTTGGACAGTGTGATAAAATTATCAGCAGAACATGTAGAAAGTTCAATGAAATGTATCCGAATCTACCGCCAATGAACCTCAAGAAATTTATACGAATTCAGAACAATTTCAATGCATTTGGATCAACTTTAAAAGCACCAAGAAACTTGCCTCGACCCGTAACTTCTGAAGACAACCAGATTAATGTCTTAGCATATTTTCACGCATTTCCCGAAGTCATCGATAAGAAGTGCTGAAGAAGATTTGGGTATAAAATATTCATCGGTTCAAAGAATCTTGCGAAGACATAAAATGCATGATTATAAATTCACCAAAATTCAAGCAATGAAGCCTCAAGACCCTCAACAGAGAGTAGAATTTTGTGAAATGTTGTTGACACGCATTCAAGAAGATACACTTTTTTTAAATAAAATTATTTGGACTGATGAATCGAAATTTTCGAGAGAAGGGATTTTCAATAGAAAAAATCGTCATTATTGGTCCAGTGAAAATCCTCACGTCACAAAAGAAGCCGGATTTCAAGAAAAATTTAGTTTTAATGTCTTCTGCATGTTGATGGACAACAAATTGAGGTACGTGATATACGAGGAGTCATTAACATCCAGAAGCTACCTGAATATTTTGGAGAATACTGTACAGAGTTTCGTGGATAATCTGCCACTCGAAGATTATCGAAACTGTTGGTACCAACTAGATGGAGCTCCTGCACATTGCACAAGAGAAGTGAGCGCAGAACTGGAGAGACTTTTTGACGATCGGTGGATGAGGCGCTTGGGACCATGGAATTGGCCAGCGAGATCACCCGATCTTAATCCATTAGATTTTTATTTGTGGGGAATGTTTAAAGAAAAAGTTTACGAAATACCCGTGCGTTCGAGAGATGAATTGTTAGAAAGGATTGCCCAAACATTTGAAGATTTGGATCCCAATGAAATCAGATCTGCCACCACGAAAGCAGTCAACACCCGCATTTTAAAGTGCTTGGAAGTGAACGGCCAGCGATTCGAACATATTTTGAAATATTCCACATGATTGTTTTACTTTTTTATAATTATTCATATCAATATTTCCAATTTCAAGTTTCTTGGTGCTTTTTTAAAGTTTATCCAAACATATTGAAATTGTTCTGAATTCGTATAAATTTTTTGAGGTTCATTGGCGGTAGATTCGGATACATTTCATTGAACTTTCTACATGCTCTGCTGATAATTTTATCACACTGTCCAAAAATAATAAACAAATTTTTTCAAGCAAACGAAAAAACTGTATTTTTTTACCACCCTGTATTGAAGTAACGGAGATTAGGCTAACGTGTGGGAAGTGTCCAAGTATCACCTAACTCCAAACCAAATTTCGATATCATAGTACTTCTTAACTAAAAGATATCGGCATTTTTAGAAGTCATGATTTTCGAAGACAAAAATTGAAATTAATTTTTATTTCGAAAACGGTAACAGATAGGTATAGGGAAATATCAGGAAAAGTTGTCGGGCAATTATTGGAGATTCCAAAAATAATATTATATATAGAGTGTTCCATTTGAAAAATCAAAGTTGCTACTGCTTTCTAATAGAAGCGGCAACACCGCATTGTCGAAAATATTTTAGTTGGCTAGAGAATGTCCGAATATGCCCTCCGTTAAATTTTCAAAGTGATCCGTTGTCTGGTTCACCAGAAACGTCTAATGTGCCATCCACCGTGAATCAGCCTGTATAACTTAATGCATCAACATAACTATGCACTCTCACTGAAGATGTAAGTCATTTAGCATATAATATTCATGATTTTACTTTACAACCATTATATCTATTGTAGATTCCCTGACGATAGAAATACAATTTTACAAAAACTTGGACATCAAAGATTTTTTTTACTTGCTGCAATACCTCACTATCCACCCGTTATATTCTTAACTAGAGTAACGACTACCCTATAACTATATAGACCAAAATAAAACCCACCTTTCAACAATGCCAAAATTCTCAAATTTTTTATGGGGTGGTTTCCTTTTCTGCCAGTCAGTGAGCATCGTTTAGCCAATCTATCCGCAAATATTTTGGCTAACCCTCGTCTTACGGACTCTCTCATATCATATCCACCACAAAGAAAAAATAATGTTTCCTAAAAAACTTTCAATAAAATAAATCAACTCAAAATTACATTAAAATACTCACCAATTGTTTTCGCGATTCCTCAGAATGCTCTAAGGTTTGGTCATATATTAATAATGTTTCAAATTTCCTGAATGGTTTCGCAGGTACAGTATTGAAATTATCAATATTTTCCGATACAGCAGTGGAGGGAGCAGCAATTTTTTCGAGGCTGTTCTGTTCCTCTCGCAGAATTGTTCTGATGCTTATACATTCTTCGTATACTTTTTGTATAATAAAATCATGCCGGCAACATGTATCTGAATATGAAACAAATGAGTGTTATTATCTGATTAATTAAAAACCATGTACCCTCATATACCTTCTTTTGATGGGTTTTCACTGTGAGTTTCAGTTTCAATCGGTTCAAAGGTATTTTCATTTCCATTATGTTGTTCATTAATATTCTTATAGAATTCTTCCATTTGGATATCCATGTTAACTGCTTCTTTTGGTTTAGCACTCATAAGAGAATGACTGGTGATATCTGAAATATATTTTGATAATATGACATTAAGAATATTATATTGAAGATATTCCCATTTATTCAGAAAAGAAAATACTTACTATCATTATTCATTGCTATTTTCTCGAAGTTCGGTGGGGGCAAAATTCTGCTCATTTGATCATCTTCATCGAAGCCATCATCTAAAAATCATATACGTTTAATTGAATGTCAGAAAAAACTGAAGAGTTAACCTGAATCCTTCGCCCATCAATGATTTTGCAATGTGTTGCTTATCAACAAACATAAGTTTGGAAAAAATACTATGGAGTTTCAACAATAGTATGTTATTGAGAAAACTCAGCCATATGAAAATGATAATTTTTCAACCAAACACTCTACATGAAAGTGATACGTTTTTCACTCTAGGGATGAAAATGAAACAAATGAATATTATCATGAGACCCGATGGGATTATACCAAAAACAAATTAATGGATTTTTTACACTAATGACAGTTAATCTCGCTAATACTTGGCACTTGAATAAGCAAGGTAGTTTATAAACATTTTCACGATTACATTTGAACTCCTTTCTATAAGTATAAATAATCTAGTATTTTATAAACAACATTTATCGTAGAAAGAATAGCATTTCCTACTCAAAATGAAATATGTTTTTTTCGTTCGTGAGATTGCCACACTTGGTCAACTCCGCTTCGCTCGTAGACAAACCCTCACGTCAAGAAGAAAACAGTATTTTCATCTCTAGTTGAAAAATATTCTATTTTTATTATATCAATATACCGTGTGGCACAGACTCATCGTACAATAAGCTCGTTTTCTCCTTTGTTTCTCTAGCTACATTTCGGAAATTTGGACATTGAATATGCTCACTAAATCCAATCGTACCAGGTTTGATGGTGTTATCTCCAAAAACTACAGAGATATCACCAATTATTTTATTCATAAGCTCAATGACTGGGAGAAAGAAACTTTTTTGGCTGGTCAATAAATTCTCTCTCGCACACACTGGAAAGAATAACTAACAATATCTATGTAGTCTTTGGAGATAACACCATCAAACCGGGTACTGCTGCATTCCTTACAGTCATCCCTAAGCGACCATGTAATGATATACAGGGTGTTCTATTTGAAAATTGAAAGTTGATGTCATTTCCAGGAAAACCAGAAGTTGATTTATGTCCAAATATGTCAAAAAGTGCCGTCCACTGAGCATATTCAAGTTTTTTATTTTCAGGAATATGTATATTTGAGTTGGTGGCTCATTTTAAAAAGATCATATAAAAATTGTATACTGACGTACTATTTGTTTCAGATAACTCACTGATGGAATCTGTTAATTGTGGTGGAGAATTTAGGTTTCCCCTAACGGAATATTCATATTCTTCATGTAAACGTTTTTTGACTTTTCTTCCACTTCGACAGAGGAACGCTTCTTCTGTTTCTGATCCGGCTTCTTTTATTTTCTCAAACGATATTACTTCATAGTACTCATCTGAAAATTACAGAGTTGAAACATTTTTGGCTTGTATCAATAAAAACTGTTTTCGATCTTGATTATTCATTCAATTTGATTTCTTTATTTTCATCTGAACTTCTGAACAACAACTATAGTAATTTTTATTAGCAGAACAACTTGCCACACACTTTCAAAATTTTCAGAACCTCATAGGCTTTCCAGTGAATGTTTGGTTCGGATGCCCTAGAAATGTATTTCCTTGGTTAGGAGTTAGGCCAAGAACACATCTTTGATCCATCAACTTGTTTCAGCCATGATGATGGCACTGTTGAAATTGACTGATCATCCTTGAATTGAATTACAGCTCACTGAAACTCAAGAACCAAAATATACTCGTCTCGTGATAGTATATTCGATTCAAAATATATCTTATTAGTATTTTTTTATTACGTATTGCATTAACATTTTTCACTTTTCAAGTAATAGGCAAGTCAAAACTTGAAATTAGAAGTTTCTCAGAATTTTCTTGTAAAAAAGAATACAATAAAATTTACTAGTCATCAGTTGATTTTATTTCTCGTAAAAATTGGTGCATTGCGAAAAACTTGCAGTTGAGTTATTAGAATTGTAAATTTCCAAACAGGTGTACAGGGGGAGCACAAAAAATAGGAATTCTAAACATGAATAAACCTCCCTTATTTTCAACATTTTCAAAATAGTTTACTTGGAAAAGCTCTTCGAAATTATAAACAATAGCTAGATTTGAAATCACAGCCACCTAAGCAACAACAAAATCCCATTTTCATATGGTTATTATTTGCACTAGGATAAGGAAAATGGATTCAATTTTCATTAGTTTTCTCGGTACAAATGCGATATTAATTTAATAAAAGAAAATTCAATTCATTAATTTAACAATTGAATATTACAGGTTCACTGGCTGTTATATCAAATCAGAAAAATGTTTTTGACTCTAAACAATTTTCCTGAAGAAACTTTTTTGATAATTCTTGACATGATTTTTTGGGTTTATGACCTTCCACAATCTGAAAATGAAAAAAAAAATTTAATCCAAAGAAATCTGTACAAATCTGTATATAATAATAATACCAAAATCGCAATTCAAATTCAGATTCTTCAGCGTCTTTCCAAGAAGTTTTGATAACGGAGGCAGATATAGCCTCCGAAACGTCAACAGTTTTCAAAAAAAGAGAAGTATTCTTTGTTAATTCGATCTAATTTTTTCCGATAGGCAAATTCAGTGTAGGGTACGTTACTGACAAAAATTAATTTCTTTCAAGACAGTAGTCTTGTGAACGCAGTAACTTATCGGGTAAATTAATTAATTTGCCCTTCTACACTTGTACAGATTTCTTTGGATTAAAATTTTTTTTTCATTTTCAGATTGTGGAAGGTCATAAACCCAAAAAATCATGTCAAGAACTGGATTTCCTCCACAAAATCAAACTTTCAATCAATATTTTTTGATAATGTTCAAAATAATTGTAGATAGTTTATTTCTGATTAAAATTCCTATTTTTTGTTATCCCCTGTACATCCTTTTCAAATTCGAAATTTTGAAAATTCCAAAATGCAAGTTTTCTGCAATGCACTAATTTTTACCAACAATAAAATTTTCTGACATATATGGGTAATAAAAAAGCAAACTTTCTAAAACCAGCTGTATAATAATAATAATAATAATAATAATGAAAAGTTGTTTAAATGATTTACTTCTCATTATGTAATAATGGCATGATAACAAACTGATTATTATCTAAGGGAATTTTTATACATTTTCGTTTTATCTCAGTTATTTGAACCCTCATATCAGAGGAAAAATCATTTTTAGCAACTTTGAAATCGAACAAATTGGAATTACAAGGATTCATATACAGGGAGTCTAATGAAATGAATTTTTTTCCCATAACATATATTTGATTATTTGGAATAGTTGAAAAAACTCCATGAATTAAAAATATGTTACCATCTCTCAACAGCACACAGTTGTCTTTCTGATTAACAGTAATCTGAAAATCATTCATAATCAATGTTTTATAACATGTAATATGTTCATAAATACCTAAATTATTTGGAATTTCATTTTTCAGTTGTGGATAAACTGGAATATTATTTTCAACTAGTTTCTTTTTTCTTCCAACCTGTACACAATTTGTTGTAAAGGATGTCTAGCATGTTTAATAATGGATTTTATGTATTGTAAATGATTTTCAAATTTGAATGAACTAAAAATGTTAAATGGACTGTGTATTTTACAATCATCTGCTAAATGAATTAAGTTGTGAACATTATGAGAAATGAATTCAAAACCATACAAACTGCCATAGTTTTCAACAAAATAATTCAACAATTTGTTTGCATACTTACTTGTTATATTTTGAATACAAATCTGCTGAACATAATATACATATAGCACAGTGTAGGGTCATAAAATGTAAATATTGATCACTCTGAAGAATGTTCTTGAAAATTATAGGCCCAGTATATAGAAGTATTTGTCTAAATTCAGTAGCTTTAAATCGTTCCACTTCATACAATGTTCGTGGCAACCTAGCAAATTCCGTCGGAATGCATGGTTTCAAAGATAAGTAATTCTTATTGAGTTCTTTCATTTTATCATCACCAATTCTAATATTCTGTTTGCCCCTGAATTCATCCAGAAAATCAACAATCTTTTCATCACACCCAAGCATACAAAATGCATGTAATCTAAAGGAACCTGTGTTACTAACCCAACATTAATTTTCTCCAAAGGACTGACACCATTGTGATAATTTTCATCACTTTTGTTCTTAAAACTTTCATCTGTTCTCCTAGCAGAATATCTCTCCGTGAAAGTTACCCGTGAATTGTAGACCGGAAGTTTCCAATACTTTGAATTCCTCAATAAAATCATTAAGAAACGAATTTATATTTTCAGGTTTACTACTTCCATGAAATATCCCTGCGACGAAAGGTTTATTGATATATTTGTTTGCTGAATCTATCGACAGTAAAATTGGCCAAATCTGACAATTGGAACTTTTAGTAAGTGGCCAACCATCAATATTCAAAGTGTTCTGGAATCTTTTGGAACACTATAACCTTCCTTTTGCACAGTACACAACAGTTCATTAATAGCCTGCTGTGAAAGTATATAAGTGCCGATATTTCAAAACCCAATCTGTTAAAGATGGAACAAAATTGCTACCTGGCTCATCACAACCACCCATTGATTAATCAAAGGCTTGTGTCATATTTATAGGGTATGGCATAACCACAGCAATATCTGATATTGAGATCTTGTTCATCGGCCACATTTTCGTTTTCGGAGGGTTGGGTATGCAGGTTAGTATCCACAACCTCCCTTGAATTACATTTTCCCTTCAATTTAATAGTCTTACAAGAGTCTTGATTCAGTACATCACGCGTTTCGTTAATTATTTGTACTAAATTATTATTTGAAGATGTCTCCTTAACAATATCTTGGTGTGTATTAATCGCCGTATGTGTCTTTTAGATTTAAATATTCTGCCATTAATCACTTGTTTTCTCATTTTGAAACTTACCGGCTTATTTGTGTTTATTTTGTCCATACTTAACAACTTTGTTGTCTTCTGAAGCCAACTATGTAATTTTCAACAAAAAAATGGTTCAGCAGGTTTTTAGTGTGTTAGTCGTAACTTGTAACTATAGAAAGGAACATTCACAATAATTCAATAATCACCAAACAACAAACATCACTTTTCAGATCTGCCCACTATACTCATCATTACAGTTTAGTTTATAGTCAGTGCTCACATTTAGGAAAAATATCGCATTCCCCTGCAATCACGCTTGCGCCTTGCACTGGTTTTGTAGTAACCAGCGCAACGTTGCCCTGTATTTTATAAAATCAGTACGAGTCTGAGTCTAGAGCCTGGAAAGTGGAAACAAATGCGTGCAAAGAAAAATTTGTGTGAGGTTGGGTTTTTCATCCATGGATATATATATATGTTTTATATATATATATATATATATATATATATATAAAACAGTTGTCCATAATATTAATACCATAGTATCCATGGATGAAAAACCCAACCTCACACAAATTTTTCTTATATATATATATATATATATATATATATATATATATAAGAGAGGTAGTCTATTGCTGACTAGTTAGAAACAAATCTTGACAATTTTTTGGGGCAGCAGCAAAACGCAAGTGTACTCTTATAACATTATATTTCCAATATTTCGACAGTGGTTACTGTCATCATCAGGGAGCTACAAAAATGGATGAAACTATAATACTTACAATGTAAGTATTGGACTCTCATCCTCACCATTTTACCATAGTTTCATCCATTTTTGTAGCTCCCTGATGATGACAGTAACCACTGTCGAAATATTGGAAATATAATGTTATAAGAGTACACTTGCGTTTTGCTGCTGCCCCAAAAAATTGTCAAGATTTATATATATATATATATGTTTATTTCAGTGTATGGGCGAATCATTCACTACTTTCATACATATCTCATGCTCACGCTAGTCATTTCTTAAAGACAGTTTGGCCGTGCACATCCTCTATAAGTTACGCGTACGATTGGCAAGACATTTCAAATGCAGTGCATGGCTGTAAAATTCAATAGAGTCAACTTTTTGAGACGGCGTTTTGTGAATTTTTTCATAAAAACTGTTAATCTGACTTCAATACCATCATATGTTTTAATCAGTTTGTGTGTATTTATTGGTTTCTGTCATTTTACGGGCCTGAGAATAACACCACTCCAATGTTTGATGAGCAATCTTTTGCGAAAGAAAACAGACATGGCAACGTTGTACTGGTCTTTATGCCATTTGGCTTTTAGGAATTTCCGTTTTGTTTCGCGGGAAATTTGGACTACATAAAAATGAAAGCAATAATGCCTCATTAAAATACTAGAAATATTGACAAATAATAAAGTAACTAATGCTTTTGCCTTAGGAGTTAGGACATTAAAAAGTAAGACAACGTTATTAATCCTTGGTTCGCACTATTGAGGGCTGCCGTTCGTAAAGGGACAATAAATTTGGAGCAATTTTTGAAATGTTTAGGTTATAATTCAAAGAGATCTAGAAATAATCCAGAAATGTTTCTGGAATTCAGTAAAATAAACTTTTCAAATATTCATACAAATAAGGTTTCATTGAAATGTTTCAATAGTTCGCTGTTGAGATAACTTTGGAAAATTTCGAATAACATGAGTTTAAATCTTCTGAAATGTTAAAAAAATTTGATATTTTTGGAATATTTCTGAAATGTATCAGAACGTTTCCACCCATTATCAATCAAGGTAATTCTAAAATGTTTCAATTAATATATTTGAAGCAATTTTTGAAATGTTTGGAATGTTATAATTTGAAGAGATCTAGTATAATAATCCAGAAATGTTCCTAGAATTCAACAAAATGAACTATTCAAATATCCACAAATAAGGTTTGTTTGAAATGTTTCAATAGTTCACTATAGAGATGATTTTGGAATATCTCAAAAAACACAAAAACTTCTAAAAAGTTTTAAATTTTTCAAAATATTTTTGGAATATTTCTGAAATGTATCAAAATATTGGTACGCATATTCTCAATTACATTGATTCTGTAATGTTTCAATTATTTTATCTGAATCAATTTTTGAAATATTTCGAAGGTTATTAATTAAAAGAAATCTGGAAATGATCCAGAAATGTTCCTGGAATTTAGCGAAATAAACTTTTCAAATATTCACAAATAAGGTTACTTTGGAATGTTTCAATAGTTCAGAAATGAGAAAATTTTTGGAATTTTTTGAAATGTTTTAGGAATATTTCTGAAATGTATCAAAACATTGTTTCAGAAATTCTCAATACGGTTGATTCTGAAATGTTTCATGTATTATATTTTATGCAAATTTTGAAATTTTTTGGAAGTTATTAATTGAAGATGTCTGGAAACATTCCATCAATGTTCCAGTCGAGTTTGAACATTCCTGAGATGTAGCACAAAAATATTTCAAATATTCAGAACTATCGAAATTTCGAAATGTTTCGTGAACATTTCATGTTTACTGGGTTGCATCTTGGAAGGGCTTTGGTTAACATATCTGCTATTTGATCTTCAGTTTCCAGATAGCATAGTAGTATTTCATTTCTTTGAACTTTTTCTCATATGAATTGATGTTTGATGTCTATGTGTTTTGTTCTTTTATGTTGTTCAGGATTCTTGGCAATCTGAATACAGCTTTTATTATCTTCAAAAATTTTAATAGGCTCATATGTTTTTATTCTCAAATCGGTCAAAATTTGTTTAATCCAAATTACTTCACAAATTGCCGCACTCAAAGCTGCATATTCAGCTTCTGCCGTAGACAGGGTAACAGTTTTTTGCTTTTGTGTTGACCACGATACAATTGCTCCATATATCTTGAAGAGATACTGTAGTAAATTTTTTATCGGTGATATTACCTCCCCAATCTGCATCCACATATCCTTGCACAATTTCGTCATCAGATTCCCTTTTGAATGTCAATTTCAGGTTCAATGTCCCTTTTACGTATCTCAGAACCCCTCTTGAGTTGTCTTTTTTTTTTTCTTTTCTTTTTCAGAATTCCTTTTTCTCTTTTCTTTTTCAGAATTCCTTTTTCTCTTTCATACTCAATTTTCATTCCTAGAAAACTGTTTAGGACTCCTAGGACTTCCATTTCAAATTCTTCTTCAAACTTCTGTTTATAAAATAGAATTTTTTCATAACTCCTGGCCGCTATGATGATATCATCCACAAATATCAATATGATAACAATTTCTTCCAAATTAGTATCTTGTTTATATAAACAGTAATCAGAAAATGATCTGCTGAAACCAAGTTTCTGTATAAAATCATCAAATCTCTCGTTCCCAGATTTAGGAGATTGTTTTAAACCATATAATGATCTACGTAGCTTGCAAACTTTATTTAGGTGATTTTCGAAAACATTAGGAATTTCCATATACACATTTTCCTTCAAAATTCCATTGATGAAAAATGAGATTTTATTTATTTCCAATTGCCAAAATTATTCAGATCGTTGCCATCTTTGCAACAGGTGCATAGGTCTCAGTGTAGTCGATTCCTTCTTGTTGTAGAAATCCCCTGGCTAAAAGTCTAGCTTTATATTTTTTTGGTTTTCCTTCTGAGTTACGTTTCACTTTGAAAATCCACTTGCTTTGAATTACTTTTCTATTATTTGGCCTTTCTACTAGCTTCCAGGTTTCATTCTTTCTTAAAGCATCTATTTTTGTTTTTACTGCCAGTGTAGGAGATTCGATTTTTTAATGGACTGTAAGTAGATAGGTTTTTTGGTATTATGAGGAATTTGAAAATTGTTGGTTGTTCGGTTGGAATGATGTAAAAGGTTACAACTAACGAAAAAAGGAAAAAAACAAGATTCAGAGATAAAAAAAACGAGCTGTTTTCCTTACCTCGCGACTTGTTTGTCCGACCATTTAATTCACTTCGAATGTAGCGATTTCTTGAGAGATGAGAGTGAGTTTTGATAACGGGAACGAGTTGTGGCACACTTGAGGACAAATTCTGTTCTGATTTCTCGATACTCCAGGCCAGTGTTTGCCGACCGCGCATATAGGGAACGCGCAATATATTCGGAACCAAAAATTAGAAAAACACAGCAACATCGCGAGAAAATATATTGAAATTATTGTTAACTTAAAATTAGCATTCAGACATACACAATTAACAAAAAGTATTTAGGTGAAACCGGAACATACCGCCCACCTATGATGGATAACCATTTTATTTATGATTGGTCGCTGAATGGCAAAGGGCATACCTTTACCACCGACCGCTTCAACACACCCTGAGAAGTTCGCACTGTGACAACACGTATAATGCTATCCGGGCCAGGGTGAGTTTCAATTATTTTTCCTAATTGCCACCGTGAAGGTCGTTTTTAATCAACACCATAGTGCCACTAACAATATTGATAGTTGGGTGAGTCCACTTTCCCTTTTGGAAAAGAGTGTGTAGATACTCTTTGCTCCACCGGGACCAAAAGTCTAAAGACTTTTATATATATATATATATATACATATAGATATAGATATAGTCGGTGGACCAATTGCCAACGAGAAAGAGTATTCAATTTAGCAACGGACAAGTCTCCGTCGGGAAATGTGTTCAACGGCTCCAAGATCAAAAAATGACCTGGAGTCAAAGCTGAAAGATCGTTGGGATCATTACTGGCCTGACAGAGTGGCCGGGAGTTCAAAATAGCCTCAATTTCAACGAGTAAGGTATTGAACTCTTCGTATGTGAGTATTTGCTCTCCGATGACTCGAGAAAGATGAGACTTGACCCAGATGGAACCCAGAAAATTCACACACCATATTTGAGACTTTACTAAAGTGTATCGATCTCCGGTTGGCATTGAAATAAATTGAGGACATTTGTAAATGAGATGTTCAGCATTGCACAAGGAACAAGATGCAGTTCGTGACTGAGTATGAAAAGAGGTGGAACGCCGAGGAGCATATTTTGGAGAAGAAATTGGAGGTACATTATAAGTCTTATTAATGTTTACCCTTGATTGACTCTGGCGAGTATTGTCGGTAGCTCTTTTGAGACTACCACACTGCTTCAAGACGAATTCAACTAGAGAATCAAAGGTAGAAATTTGATCTGAGTCGTGTTCAGTTCCGAATCGAGACACAGTGTTAGAATCGAGCCGCCTCAAGAGCACGTTGAATAACAGGAAACACCATTCATTGGTTGGAAAACCAAGGTTTTTTAAAGCTGCAAGATTTTCGGTAAAGGTGTCCACTAATGTTCGGAGATTGTGAGGAGTTACTTTATTATCAACAACTTTTTGAGAATTTTCGATTTCATTAAAATGGGCAGTAGCCAAATCACGTTTATTTTCATATTTTTTCGTCAAAGAGTCATGAGCAATCAAGTAATGAGCATCTGTAAGAGTGTTTCTCTTAACTAAGGCCAATGGCAGCCCAGAAAGGGAAGATATAAGGTAGTTAAATTTTTCAATATTTTTTAAAGAATGGTTCCCATGTATCAAGCAGTTGAACATGCCAATGAAGGTTTTCCATTGCTTAAGATTGCCGTCAAATTTAACTAACTCAAGTTTTAAGTGTGACTCAACCTGTACACTATTCGAAGTAACACCACTGCCAAAAATCTGACTATAAACAGCTTTGGCAGAGTAATAATTTTGGTAAAAGGATTTGGATAAATCTCTAAATTCGTCATTATTATATGTATCAGTAGCAATCTATAGTGGAACTAGAACTTCATTCTGCGCTTCATACTTCTCATAGATTTTGTCGATGTGGTAGTATTTAGCTTTGAAAACATTGTGTAGATCAACAAAAACTTTTGCAGAGTTCGCTATGTCACACAAATCCTTCATGCGATCCACACAGAGATCCTGCATTGCTTTATAATATTTTATCTTATTTTGATTAGTCATAATGAATATACCTCAATATTGATTCAATAGTTATTGAGCGTACCTCGTACAACGAATTTAAACTATTTAATTGCTAGGGAATCAGTCAACAAATATTTTCAGTGCAAACAAAAAGGAGAACAAAAAATCAATGGTACTTTAAACGCTGAACTGACTCAACAGGAATACTGAATGCTGGTTTTATTTTATCTCAAAATTATTTAATTTCAATTTTGTAATTGATAGTAAGAATGTAACAGTCTGTAATAGTTTTTAACTGATTTCTTTATGAAGTTAATCGAGTCAGGAGAGTCGAAGCATGAATACAAAAAGTTCAAACCAGCCGTTTTTATTTTAAAAGGGGTTTTATCGAAAAAAGTATTTGCCGATAAGTGGAACAAGTTTATCTTCATAAACTTGAAATTACGTATATAAAGAAATTACGGTATTTCACGTAATTCGAGATGCCCCAAGAGAATGTACTAGGTATTTTTATATTGTTTTTGAGTATGTCTCAATGTACTAACAACTTCCACCTTTCACCACCAATTTTCAAATTCTATTATCCCGGTTGGAAGGACCAAAATTATGTAGGAGATTCGATTTTTTAATGGACTATAAGTAGATAGGTTTTTTGGTATTATTAGGAATTTGAAAGTTGTTCGGTTGAAATGATGTAAAAGGTTACAACTAACGAAAAAAGGGAAAAAAACAAGATTCAAAGATAAAAAACGAGCTGTGTTTTCCTTACCTTGCGACTTGTTTGTCCGACCATTTAATTCACTTCGAATGTAGCGATTTCTTGAGAGATGAGAGTGAGTTTTGATAACGGGAACGAGTTGTGGCACACTTGAGGACAAATTCTGTTCTGATTTCTCGATACTCCAGGCCAGTGTGTGTCGACCGTGCATATGGGGAACGCGCAATATATTCGGAACCAACAATTAGAAAAACACAGCACCATCGCGAGAAAATATATTGAAATTACTGTTAACTTAAAATTAGCATTCAGACATACACAATTAACAAAAAATATTTAGGTGAAACCGGAACAGCCAGTTTCCACTCTTCTTTCTTTGCTGATGATTCTATATCGTTCAGAGATTCAGGAATTTCTTCTTCTAAGTAAGTTTCTGCTACATATGAGGTTTCAAAATCTTCTAGTCATCTTGGTCTGATAACTTTTCTCTTTCCACTTGGCTGTCTGTGTGCTACTAATAAATCATCATCTCCTGAGGTGTTTTCTGGAAGTATTTCTTTACTTTCTTGATTTCTACATTGATATTGTTCATCACCATCTATGTTTTCTTGTATATTTTCAATTTTTTCGTCATTTTGTTTTCTCATATTGATAAGTATATCATTTTCTTCATAAAAAGAAGTTGTGACATTCCTGGATGGACCAGCTAATGGCATTTTTCTTTTCTTTTCAACTTTCAAATCTTCTTGTTTTTTTCGTCAAAAATAATATCTCTTTCAATGACTATTTTTTGTTTTTATGGGTCCCACAGTCTATATCCATTTGGTGCATATCCAACATGGAAACATTTCTTACTTTTTGTTTCGAATTTCTTTCTCAGTTCTTTTGGAATATGTAAATGAGCGACACATCCAAGAATTTTTAGTTTTGAAATGTAAACTAGTAAACTAGTAAATTCTCTTGACAAATACTCCTTTCCATTTTCATTCGTGCAATATTTCTTTCAAAATGTGAATGAACCATCATAGCTTCATATTCTTTAAAACATCGGTGAACTTTTGTGTTCTAGAAGATAGATTATTTTGAAATGGGTATAATAATCTATGAATGTCAGAAAATATTTCTTTTTATTCCAGGAGACAGGATCAAATGGACCACAAATATCAATCAATTCAAGTGGCCTTTTTGTGGGATATCGTGAACTTTTATGCGGTTGCTTTGTTTGTTTTCCTGCTATGCATGTTTCACATAGTGTAGAGTTTTCAATATTCAATTTTTCTTCGATACCATTAACCATGTTCAATTTTTCCATTTTTTTCAAAGATGTCATTCCTATATGCCCCAATCATTTATGTCAAAGGTTTGCTAAATCTTCACCAACTTCTGAGTATTGTGCATTTTGTGGTTCGACTTCAAATTTTAATTTATACATTTTTTTTAGTTCTGACTGCAATGGCTACCAGCTGATTATCGTCGAATATTTCTGCTTTTCCATTTTCAAAGATTATTTTCATTCCAAAAGATTCAATTTTTCGGGCTGAGGATAGATTTTTGTCTAAATCTCTTACATAAAGTACATTTTGGATGCGTACTTTTCTTCTTTCACCATTAACTATAGTTACAGCATTCACTGTTCCAATCTTAGTAGATGTTAGAGATTGTCCAGCTTTTGCCACTGCAATTTTTATAGGTTCCTCAAGGATTCTTTTCTCGCTGAACAACTCCAATTGATTAGTGAGATGTTCAGATGATCCCGAGGCTAAATACCAAATGCTCTCAGCATTTTCGTCTTCATAGATATTTGCTAGGAATGATACTGCATTTTCATTTCTTCTTTCATTTGGGCTCTTGAAGTTGTCTCGTTTCTTTCCATATTGAACTCTTGTATTCTTGTACTCAGAACTACTACTTCTGCTATTCAAATATCTGCAGTTAACTTTTCCGTGTCCGAATTTTCCACACTGGTGGCAGTAGATTTTATATTCTGTTGAAAAAGCTGCTAGTGTTGTGGATTTTCCTTTCACACTATTATCTTTTTTGTAATAGCGAACTTCTTTTTTCTGTTTTAGTTCTTCGTCTAACAATCTTCCTTTCACGAACTCCATAGTTAATTTATCATCAGGAATAGTTTCAAGGGCAGTTATAATTACATCAACACTTTTTGTGTTGTGTTTAAGAAAAGGTGACAAATGGCATCTGCTTCTTCCATTTGGCACCGCAGTCTTTTAGCGCTCTCACATTCTGTCGACTTTTAGAAAATGTCGTTCCAAACCATCAGTTTCTTCATATTTCAAGGTGAGCAACTTCTGGAATTCTTTTTCTTCAGTAACCAGCTCTGCTACCATGAAAGGTCCAATATATTTTTTTAAAGGTAAACTTTCTTAATAATAACTATTGAAATATACTACAAAATTATTCCATCTGTATGTTCCGATTGCAAAATGGATTTCAAAGCTCATATTGAAAAGTTGGAAGGAGCGTCGAATTGGCCAAGATGGCGAAGGCAAATCGAGCTACTGTTGAAACATCACGAAGTCTTTGAAGTGGTTACAGAGGATAGTAAATTGCCAGTAGAACCGAATGCAACTGCAGATCAGAATATTCGAGCTCAGTATATCAACGTCTTGAAGATTTTCAAGAAAAGCGATGCTCTCGCACAACTAATCCTTGTTGGGAGCATGAATGATGTCAATGTTGAGTTAACCGCAACATGTGAAAATTCCAAAGCTACATGGGATAAGTTGCTGTCAGTCTACGAACAAAGTTCTGGTCAACGAGTCGATAGGTTGATGGAACAATTAAATAAACTAACGGAGCGTTTGAGACTTATTGAGATGCGTCCACCCAAGAAACCGGATGATTCGTCAGCCCTTGTTGCAAAATCAGGGACCAAGAAAAATTTGAAACCACCAAAGATGATCCGAAGGTGTTTCAAGTGTCTTCAAATTGGACATTTTGCTAGAAAATGTACAAAGAAAAGCGAAAATGATGTTGCTGGTTCTTCAAAGTGGACGAGACCTGAAGGAGATGCTTTTCCATGCTTATTCAGAAATGACATGAAGAACTCTTGTGAAAATGATATTTGGCTAGCAGATTCAGGATCCTCCAACCACATGACTGGAAGAAAGGACTATTTCTTGATATATGAACCATTTACTAGTCCCAAACAAATTCAAGTTGGAAATGGTGCTATGATTCTAGCATATGGCCATGGTACCATAAATGTCGAAATGAATATTTGTAATAAATGGTACAAAAATCACCTGAAAGACGTTTGGTACGTTCCGCAAATAGGGCACAATTTATTTTCGGTTGGACAAACTATAAATAATGGTTTCAACTTCAAAGTGAACCAAGATGGATGTGCTATAACAAAAAACGAGATGACTCGTTTGAGTGGTAAAAGAAATCCTAGAGGACTCTATGTGCTCGATATGAGGGTGTGTGTTACTGAAAAAGCTGCCGAAACATACATCTCATCTGCTACTGAAAGTGTGCAATTGTGGCATGAACGACTGTGTCACCAAAACAAAAAGCATGTCAAAGAAGTTTTGAAACGACATGGTATTGATGTAGATCAAACAAACAACGACGAATTTTGTGAAGGCTGCATATATGGGAAACAGCACAGACAACTATTTGGAGCTCGTCCCAATCGCCCAACGAATCCAGGAGGATTGATATATGCCGATGTCTGTGGTCCGATGCAGGAAAATTCGTTAGGAGGAGCAAAGTACTTTGTTTGTTTCAAAGACGATTTCTCTAAATACCGGAGAGTGTTCTTCATCAAATCAAAGGCTGAAGTTTCATTCTGTCTCAAAAGTTTCATCCAAGAAGTAGAAGTAGCCAATGTGAAAATCTCAGAGTTCCTCAGCGATGGTGGAAGAGAATTCGATAATACGGAAGTGAAAACAATTCTTCAATCGAATGGTACCAGTTGTCGAGTCACAATGCCATACACACCACAGCAATATGGCACGGCAGAAAGAGAAAACCGTACTTTGGTTGAAAGTGCACGAGCTATGTTGCATTCGAAAGATTTACAGATCTACCTGTGGGCCGAAGCCATCAACACTGCTGCCTACGTTCTCAATCGTACAAGACCCACACCGGTGAAGAATAGATCTCCTATTGAATTGTGGCTGGGAAAGGAAGTGAACATTGACCATTTACGTATTTTTGGCACTAATTGTTATGTTCACGTACCGAAGCAACGACTGCAGAGAAAAAGATGGCTATAGAATTTGGTTCAGGAATGAAAGTAAAGTATCGACAAGCAGAGATATCATGTTCAGTCACGAAAATGTTTTCGAGAAAAAGGTCGAATTGAAAATGAGTGTCAAATCTGACAAGTTGATTCCCGAAACGAATAATGCCGATATTTTACATGAAAATTCATCTGAATGTACTTCAACGACTGAAATTGAGGCAGAAGGGAGAGATGAAAACGAAAGTTTAGGTCGACGTGAAGTTCGCTTACCACTTTACCTAAATGATTATGTCCTGGTTGCAGAATGTGATGTACCCATGTAGCCATGAGAGAAGAGATGAATTCTTTAGCTGAAAATAATACTTGGAGCTGTAAGCCGATATAAAGCCAGGTTGGTGGCGAAGGGCTATGATCAGAAGGCCGGTATAGATTATGAAGAGACCTTCAGCCCTGTTGCTCGTTTCGACACTATAAGAGCAGTTTTGAGTGCTGCTGCATCTGAAAATCTCAATCTTGCCCAGTTTGACATAAAAACAGCGTTTCTATACGGAGAACTTCAAGAGGAAGTATATATGACACAGCCGGAAGGTTTTTCTGATGGGACAGAACATGTGTGCAGGTTGAACCGACGCCTATATGGCTTGAAACAGGCTCCACGTTGCTGGAATAAAACATTCATTGATTTTCTCCGACAAGAAGGGATGACTTGCAGCACAGCCGATGTGTGTTTATACATTCGTATGCGGAATAATATAAAATTGTTAGTTGTTATCTATGTGGACGATGGACTTGTCGCCGGTAACGATCAAGTTGAAATTTCAAATTTCATAGATAAACTGAGGGAACGATTCAAAATAACGGTTGGTTCTTTAGACTGTTACTTAGGAATCTAAATAAAACAAACTGAAAATGGTATATTTATAAATCAGAGTGCTTATATTGAAAAAATTCTAATACGATTCAATATGAAAGACTGTAATGCAGTGAAAACTCCATGTGATATCGGTTATGTTTATCACATTGATAACGACCAAGCTCTGGACCAAAATGTGCCATATCGTGAGGCTGTCGGGAGTTTAATGTTTGTGATGATTGCTACACGACCAGACATTGCTTTTGCAGTAAGTGTAGTTTCCGAAAAATTCAACAGTCCGACACTGACAGATTGGCGAAACGTCAAACGAATTTTTCGATATCTGAGTGGTACTGTTGATTTTGGACTCAATTACAATAGACATTGTGAATCAACCCATTGCATGTTTTTAGTGATGCGGACTATGCTGGTGATGTAAAGTCAAGACGATCGCGAACTGGTGTCGTTTGCAAGTTTTCAAATGCAGTTATCAGCTGGTATAGTCAAAAGTCAAACTTCACATTGACAATACTAGTAGAAAAGTTTCGTGAAGGTATCATGGAAATTCATCATGTTAGCAGCGAAAATCAAATTGCGGATATAATGACAAAACCACTTGCGTCTCTGAAATTTGACAAAATGAGAACGATGCTGGGAGTGATGCAGATCAAATGATTTATGAAAAACGGAATTTTTTGAGAGGAAGTGTTTGTTGTATTCGTATTTTTGTACCAATAGTTATTTGGGTCGGGAACGACAGGACAGGATGCGAAATGTATATGCCAAGAGCAGATTGACTAATGCCTTTATTCATGTCATGTCTCGTGTATGTGTTCGTTCTGTGCCAGATCGTTAAGGGTGGGTTTACATTAAGCAAGGCACACAATACTTGATGACGTCATTGCAACATCTCCCTTTTTCGAAAAGGTTCACTATAGTAAATTGTATCCAAAAAGAATCACTGAGGTTGTCACTGTCACTATGTACTACTTTCAACTAGATATCTAACTGTCTGTACAATTTTGTTATTACGTTCATTTTACTTTATCATGTTGTAAGATTACAATCAGCCTGTAAGAGAATAAACTGTGGGGGTTACATTATAATTCCCCAATAACAACATTTTACATGATCTAGTAATACAATAACTGTGTTTATTTACATGTCTGAGCAATTGTCTATAATACAATGGTTTGTAGACTAGTATTTACATTAAATAAGGATTAAATTGTACATCTTTTATATAAGATTGAATGAGCCATTATAATTTAATAGTTTCTGGCTTATATATTTGTTTCGTAACATGAGAGATTACGTTCCTCCTTTTCCCACCTTACTCAAGATGATTTTAATTTGCGTTTTGCCAATTTTTTATATGTATAAATTTTGAACAACATTTAAGTATATAGGTACGATAAAACTTTTTATTTTAGTCACAAACATACATTAAACTCGTCTTCCTGTAGTGGTACAAGTTTACTGCCAAAAGAAATATGTACATCACAGTATCAGGCTCGTAAAAATATGAGAGATAATTTGAATTAGCATTTGTATGTCACTCAACTAATGGTGTATAGAAGAAAAGCATTTAAAATATTTTAACAATTTGTATTGTTAAATGACTTTTTTTTTGTTGACCTGCTGATAAGATCGATATCTTGAAAACTAGTAATATAGTCAGAGTACCTAAAAGGTTCTTTTATGTTTTGTCAACAGGTTCGTCAAAAAGTTGCTGTTGAAATTTTTTGCTTCCTGACTTGGAATTGTCATTATTATTAATGCTAACTGATTCTGTGATGATTTCAGGCATATCGTCATTACTCTCCGGAACGAGAAATTCCTCCTGTTGCTTATTTTCATAAACTCTGATGTATTCAGTTGTTTGATAATGATTCGATGTTGATTTTTTACCAACAATTGGTGGAGTTTCTCGTTTCTGAGTCAAATTTGTTCTGTTATCAAGAAAACTACAGTCTTTTATAAATTTCCTGTTTCGTATGAGAACCGAACCACTATCAAGCTGGATTTTATATGCTCGAATGCCAACTCTTTTTAAGACTGTGGCACCTGTCCAGATATCACCTAGTTTAAACTGAACCTTCACGCGTGTGTTCTTTTTTAGAGTTGATAGTGATTTAGTTTTTCTGTCATAAATCTATTTTTCTTTCTGTTTTGACTGATCAATGAAATTATTATAAGATTTTCTATCAAAGTTATTTCTAATGAACTTTTTGTTAACATTTGGCAATAAATCCCTTAGCTGTCTGTTATATAATATTACTGCAGGAGAGTGTTTTCCATCAACAGGGGTATTTCTTAAGTTTAAAAGAGCAAGGTACGGATCTTGCTTGTCAAACGCTGCCTTTTTTAATTGTTTGGACATATCTTTCTACCTGTCCATTGCTCTGTGGATAACGCGGTGAAGATACTATGTGTTGAAACTCCCACTGTTTGGAAAACTCTCTGAATTTAAAGTTTGAAAACTCTGGAGCATTATCAGTCATTATTTTTTTAGGGATTCCTTGTCTAGAAAAAACAGATTTTAAACTTCCTATCACGTTATCTGCTGTTAGGTCTCTCCTCAGATTAATTACCTCAAAGAACTTGCTGTAATAATCTACAATGAGTAAATATACTTGGCCTGACAAGTGATAAAGATCGCAAGCGATTTTTGCCCAGGGCAATTTTTCAACTTTATGAGGAATCATGGGCTCCGGCTGTTGAGAATTTGCAAATGTTAAACAAGTGTTGCAGGTCAGAATCATGTCCTGAATTTGCTTATTCATCCCTGGCCACTAAAAGAATAGATTTGCTCTTTCAATAGTTTTTTTAATGCCTTGATGACTGTTGAAATGCAATTTTTTCAAAATTTGTTTTCTCAAACTGTAAGGAACAATCAATCTGGTATCCCTGTATAGTAAACCTTTAGCTTCTGTGATTTCATGTTTAATTTTATAGAAAATTTTTATGTTTTCTGGTACCTTATCAATTTTATTAGGCCAACCCTTTAAAATTTGAGTTTTCAGATTTTGTAAAATGATATCTTTTTCAGTTTCTTTAAGAATTTCTTCTCTTTTTTCCTTGGTGGCATTTAGGTTCATTTCTATGAGACATACTTGAGCTTCCATGTCAAAATCAATATTTTCATCAAATATCTTGTTCTCGTAGGCTCTGGAGAGTGTGTCTGCAAACACTAAGTTTTTTCCCGGTTTGTAAACCAAGTTGAAATCATACTTGCGCAATTGCATCATGATTCTTTGAAGCCTAGGAGGACAAGAATTGATAGATTTTTTTATAATACTTAAAAGGGGTTTATGGTCAGTTTCCACCGTAAAGCGTTTAGAAAAGAGTACATACTGCGAAAATTGAGTGACTCCGAACCAGACTGCCAGCAACTCTTTCTCTATTTGTGAATATCTTGTTTGTGTTTCTGTGAATGCTCTGGATGCGTGCGCGCATGGTAGACCTTCCTGCAGAAGTACAGCACCCATGCCACATTTAGAACTATCAACGGATATAGTTACTTCTTTATTTATATCAAAATATTTTAGGCAAGGACTCTTGCAAAAGATATTTTTGAGTTCGATAAATGCTTTTTCTTGTGTTTCTCCCCACTGGAAAATTCTATCTTTTTTCATCAGCTCCCTAAGTGGTGCAGTCTTTTCACTCAGATTTTGAATAAAACGACCTAGATATGTCAGAACACCCAAAAACCTTTGAATGTCAGTTACATCCTTTGGACGAGGCATGTTTTTCAAAGCCTCCACTTTTGACTCATCTGCTTTAATCCCTTCTTTTGATATAATAACTCCCATGTACTTTACTTCATTAAGACCAAACTTGCTCTTTTCTTTGTTAAATCTTAGGTTATATTTTTCTGCTCTCTCAAAAACTTCCCTTAATTTATTATCGTGATCTTTTTTATTAATAGCTCCCACGATTAAGTCGTCAATAAAAACCTTAACGCCCTGGATATCACCAAAGATTTCTTGCATTCGCTCCTGGAACACTTCTGGAGCGCTAGTTAAGCCATAGGGTAGCCTTTTAAAACGGTATCTACCAAAAATAGTTGAAAATGTACATATCTTCGAACTCTCTGAGTCTAAGGGTACCTGTAAGAACCCTTGGGTACAACCTAATGTACTAAAATATTGACAACTGACAAACTCTTCCGTTAGAGTCTCTAAAGTGGGAAGCTTTAAATAATGCCGTTTTACCTGGGCATTCAGATCCTTAGGGTCAATGCACAACCTAAGTTGACCTGTCTTTTTTCGTACTATAACCAGTGGATGAATCCACTCTGCACCGTCGGTTGCTTTTTCAATAATTTCGTCTTTTTCTAATTTGTCCAAGGCTTTTTTGAGATCATTTCTTATTGCAAAAGGTACTGTTCTAGTGGCATGGACTACTGGCCTTGCATTTTATAAGGCTTGCTAAGCAGCCCAATACCATCAAAAAGATGTTTATAATTGTTCAATACTAAATAGGTACTGTCAGTCGCTTTAATGTTTTCAATTCGTTGTACTAGATTGAGTTGGATACAAGAATTTAGCCCCAAAATCGGACAACTGTTTGTTTTAACTACGAAGAATACCAGATTGAAATGTTTGTTTTTGAATTTTACATGCAGATCACACTCACCTATTACATTTAATTCATTATTCGTATATGAATTAAGTTTTATTTTTGTTTTCGTCACTTTTCTCATGTCAAAATTCATCCTTTTAAGGGCCTGTTCAGGAATGACGTTGACCATTGCACCTGTGTCAATTTTTATGGAGATGGGACTGCTTTCAACTGTTATTTCCACAGACCATGACTCCCCACAGCTGTTGCCTCTGCCATCGACTGCGTCTATTTTATCTAGAAACATAAAATCTGAGGTATCATCCGAATTTGCATCTGGGTTATTATCTACAACATAAACATTCCTCATTTTTGGCTTTTTATTTTTGAAACAACTAGTGCTGAAATGATTTTGGCCCTGACAATTGGGACACACCTTGCCATAGGCTGGACATTTGCCCTTTTCATGTTTATAAGTGCATTTCTTACATTGAAAATTAATCTTTTTGTGATTTACAGTGTTATAACTACTTTTTTTAAATTGTTTCGGAAAATTATTTTTATTACAATATCTCTCTTTTTTAATTTGATCTACCTGTTCTGCAGAAGTGCTACCTGAACCATTAGAGATAATTTTGTTTTTCTCCTTGATACTCTCGCTCGTGATACAGATTTTAATCGCTTCATCCAGTCTCTCACTATCAGATTGTAATAGTTTTTCCCTTAGGCGATCTGATTTCACCCCACAGATCAGAATATCCTTGACAAGGCTTTCTCGCAGACCATTCAACTCACATGAAAGTGAAAGATTTTTAAGCTCAGTAATGTATTGCTCAATTGTTTGCCCCTCTAACTGCTTCGAGGTTAAAAATTTGTGTCTCTCATAAGTGAGATTACGTTTGGGGTTAAAATGTTCATCAAATTTCTTAATTAATACCTTAATTTTATCCTTATCCTCATTTGGAAGTTCAAAGGTGTTGTAAATACGCATGCCTTCGTCACCAATCAGTGTAAGTAGCTGGGCACACTGAGTCTTCTCTTCCTTCTTACATATCTCTGTTGCATGTCTCGAACCTCTGTCTCCAAAACTTCCAATTTTCGGACAGGTTGCCGGACATCACCATCGGTTGAAAACCTCGGAATTCCATTTGGTCGACACTCGACCCGGGTCCTGGGAGGCTGATAATGTAGATGATAGGATGTTAAATTTGATGATGGCTAGCTTTTTGCTTTGGCCTTTTGCGGTCAATAAAATCCCCAGAGTGTCTCCTTTGCGGCGTGCTATTTGTCGAGATTGTGGTTAGGTTACTTTTCTCACCATATTTCGTCGGAAAATCACTAATTTTCCGCTGGACTTTATGGATGATCGTGGATTCTTCTTTTTGGAGCGTCGATTACTATGACTGCGCCATGTTCTATTCGTATTTTTGTACCAATAGTTATTTGGGTCGGGAACGACAGGACAGGATGCGAAATGTATATGCCAAGAGCAGATTGACTAATGCCTTTATTCATGTCATGTCTCGTGTATGTGTTCGTTCTGTGCCAGATCGTTAAGCAAGGCACACAATACTTGATGACGTCATTGCAACAGTGTTGGAATATACTACAAAATTATTCCATCTTTGTGGTATCCATCCTTCTGTATGCTCCGATTGCTGCGATATTCCTTTTTATACTTACGTAGCAATGCAATGTTGTTGATAGTTTTGTTTTTCAATATTTTGTCAAATATACTTTTGAATGTATTGCATCTAAATAAAAGTTATATTAAAACCCAAGTAGTTGTTGGGAATATATCTGTCTCCAAAGATAATCTTAGATAATTACTATTTCAACAAAAAAAATATTACTGATGAATTCAACGGAGTGTTCGCATCCATTGGAAAAACACTGGCAAACAAGATAAGCAAAACACCAACTTATACACCAGCAAATAAAAACATGTGTAATTCTTTGGTTGTTCTTCTAATAGATTCTAATTAAAGAGCTGCGCGGCATAATTCAAGATCTGAAAATCAAAAAAACTGCTGGTATGGACAACATCAAATCAGAAACCCTCAAATCAATTGCAAATCATATCCTGGAACCCTTAAAAAGCCTTATCAACAGATGTTTCGAATCAGGAATGTTGCCGTCGAACTTTAAAGAATCACTCATTATCTCACTATACAAAAAAGGAGACCCAACCACAATCACAACCGTCCTATTTCCTTGATAGACTCTTTCTTGAAGAAATATAATATAATTTCTATATCAACCTTGACATCGAGAATAACCACAGCCCTAAATGATAGCAAACCCTGTCTTTGTGTTTTTATAGATCATTCCAAAGCATTCGACACGGTCCACCACAATTTGCTTTTGAAATCGCTTGAAAACATAGGTATAAGAGGACAACGTCTGAAGCTGTTCGAAAATTACTTATCAAATAGATACCAGTAAGTAAAACTCAACGAAGTCATCAGCGAAACAAGAAATGTTGAATTTGGAATACCACAAGGTACAGTCTTAGGACCGATTCTTTTCAATATTTATGTGAATAAATTATATTCTCTTGAACGCGATGGATTCATTCTTGGTTTCGCTGATGATAGGGCAATACTCCATACTGCTGACACCTGGGAAGCACTAAAAGACAAATCACAAAGCGATTTTAGTAAAATAAAATCTTTTTTAAATTACTCACAGTGAACATGGAAAAAACGAACTACGTCCCTTTTAGCTGTAGCAGAACTGTATTACCGATTTTCGATAACTTAACTATAAATATAAATGACAAGCCCTATCATATTTCACCGCTTAATAAAATTAAATATCTAGGAGTCATCATTGACTCACACTTATGGTGGGACTCTCATATCAAATATATCATTAAAAAACTACGAACTATTTTATACAGATTCAAATACCTTTAAAATATTTTATCAACCCACCTCCTAAAAATACTATACTATGCACTAGTGGAAAGCCATCTCTGCTATGGAATACTGGGATGGGGAGCTGTAGCAAAAACCTACATACACCTTTAAGAAATATGTCAGAAACGTTTTCTCAAACTCATCTTTTCTAAAAATCGACAGTACAACTCTGATCAATTGTACCTAGAAATGAAAATTATGGACACCAGACAACTATACTTTTTTCACACACTCATAAAATATCAAACCACAAAGCAAACAGCATTAGTACCTTATCACTCATAAAATACACGAAATCGGAATCAACATCTAGTTCCCTATATGACGAAAACAATAACACAACGTTCCTTCAATTACTTGGCACCAAAATTTTATAATAATCTTCCTGAACAAATAAAAAAATCAATATATCCACCACAATTCAAAAAAGCATTGAAGAGATTCATTCTTGAGATTCCAAGACAATTAATTCATCACCATTTCGATGCTCACGTAAGCTGAACAAATCCTAGTCATAGAATATTACAATATACTGCTTGCATAAACAAGGAGAAACTAATTATAATTCTTTATATTATGTATGTTAGATTGGGATTCTCTCAAACCACTTTTTAAAAAATAACTTTATTTTACTTGACAAATAAAACAAAGTTAGATACAATAAATGATATTTTAACGTCAACTTGCACGGACTAAAGCTGGAAGCAATAATAGCGTTGCGTAGTTCTCGGAGGCTCCATTTATAGGTTTCTGGATGCTGACTTGACGACCTCGGGCTTCTACGTTTTGGATAAACAATTGGAATTGCGCTGGAGACGAACCTTGATGGTCGACGACTTCCTGGCACCACTGGGATAAACTGCATAGCTAACTGCGTAATTTGGAACAAAGGGCCATTGTATTTTTTCATATAACAGCTCCCCTCATTTTGAAAAAGTTGATGCTTTGGATGCAGCAACTTTTAGGCAAGAGTTTTGTTGCTTGAAGATGGAATAAATTGTAGTTCTTCTTCTTCGATATCTTTTCCAACGTGAATATTTGGTATTTTCCTCAAAGGGATGAATCTTGATAGGGCTCTGAAGGATCCTCGTCCTGGGGGTCTTGGAGGTTGATCATCATTTATTGATGCCATTCTTCCAAGTTTAACAGTACGATTTCTTTTACATTTACAAAAGATATATAAAATTATCAAAATGCAAATTATTACAATTATGAAATATATTTTGTTATAAAAGGTTCATTAATAATTCTATCAAGACCTTCCGAATATTGATCCAACTTATGCTGTGCTAAATTCAAATCATCAACATTTAGTTTACTTAGTTTCATTGGTTTCAAATTTGAAAGATTTTTCTTTTCTGGTAAATGATTGCAACATTCGTATGGAATTGAAATCGTGTATGACTATTATAAGTTACATTCTTTTCAAAATTCAAAAGATATTTTGAATAAACTCTTGTAATACCAATGAATGCATTACATTCTGGTTGTAATTTTAAAATTGAATTTGTTTTTATCACTTTTGACACTGGTTCAAATCGTGAACATTTCATTGTAATTGGAATAGGGTCTGATAAAGTTATAAGCCATATATTTGGATCTAAGTTGAAAACATTATAATCTTTAGTATATAATAAAGACGTTTCACAAATTCTAGGTAGTTGAAACAAGTGTTTGAAAATCTGAGCCTCACATATAGCATTGCTATCAATAGGGTATGGTGAACTGATTGAACATAATTTTAAATTTAAACTCAAATCTTTACAATCGTTAAAATTTTCTAAAATAAAATATAACATAGAATCATCATCCTTTGCAATAAATTTATGATTCGTAGTTAAAGTGTGATGAAGTCCTGTCCTATTATCAAGGATTCAACCGAGAGGGATTTTTAAGACAAAAACAACTCTACTATCAGTTTTAAAAGCTTGTAAATCAATAAGATCTAAATATTTCGAAATTGATGCCATTTTTATTGGTAAAGGTAACTTATGAGTTTCCATAGATTGTACGACTTCCTGAAGGTTATAAAGTAAGTCGTTTGGTGTAATAATTGAAGAATGAATTATTCTCAATCTCGCAAACGTGATAGAATTCAAAATATCATCAAGATATGATTCTATAAACAAATAGCTTTCCATAAGTTCCTCGCAAAGTTCTAGTGTCCTTGTTTTTGCTTCTACTAAATTAAAATTATCAGATATTTCAACAATAAGATTATTAATTTCTTTGATATCCTCATTAAAAGTGACTTCATCAAGTTGCAGCTTTTGAATTATAGTATTAAAATTTTTAATTACTGAGGTTACTACTGAAATTTGATTTTTCATAAGATTTTCTAGTTCATGTTCATCATTTGTAATTTTATCAATGCAATCATTAAAATATTCACCATCACTACTATCTAAATTTCCTGAAATTGCTTTCCACATGGTTCCTATTCCGTTTATTAATCCTCGTTTTACGCGACTATGAAAGTTTGATGTATCTAAAAATACTTCTTGTAGTTTCAGTATAAATAATAATAAGCTGATATGCGTTTTAACATCGGCATAAAAATATTTTATCCGTGCACTTTCATCTTCTGCAAAGGTATTCAATAGAGTATGCAATATATTATTATTCTTCTCTAAAGCGTTTCTAATAGAAGTTAAGTCTTTATAAACTAAGAATGTCCATTTATCATTCGTGATATTTATTTCTTCTCCTTGATGGTAATAAATACCTATTGTATTGTTGATAGGCACAACGGAATATTGTCCGAAAACTATAACGACGACAGCTGCAGATATCGCGATGAACAGCATCTTGAATCTGAAATAATTATTCATAGTAAGGTTTCATTCTATCAAAATTTATTTTTGATTGCTAATTAGTATTTAAATTTTTCAATAGGGCTGAATTTTTATAAACCTCGATTATTTCAAATGGTCCGTTGAATTGATTTTTAAGTTTATAACCTATCTGCGATTCTTTAAATAAACCTTGTCTCCTTTTTTATAGTCTGGGGGTTCATGTTTAATGTCTTTATCAAAGCGTTGCTTTGCTTTTTCTTCTCTTTGTTCCGTTCTTGCGCGTGCAATTTTATAAAAATATTGAATTTTATTATGCATGTCTCTGACGTATTTCGTTATAAGGTCTTTTTCATTGTATGTCGTGTATGGAATTCTACTTGCTGTATGTGCAAATATTAATTCGTAAGGGGTAAATCCATGCGTTTTATTTTTTGTAGCATTATAACATATGGTAGCATATGGTAGAATGTCAAAGGGGTGTTCGTTTGGACTTTCTGCTACGTGTTCTCTTATCATTTCCATAAGAGTAGCATGATAGCGTTCTATGCTTCCATTACTTTGGGGATGGTCTACACTAGAAAAAGTTTTATGTCATATAAAGTACATAGGTCTCGCATTATATGATTGTTGAATTCTTTTCCGCTGTCTCAATGTATTCTTTGGGGTGTTCCATAGTGTTGAAAATAAACACATAGTGTCGTTACTACGGATTGTGCGGTTTTATGTTCAAGTGGGTAGGATTGTACAAATTTTGTTAATTCGTTTGATATAGTCAGTGCATAGTTTTTCGTTGGTGTTTCTATTATGTCTACATTCAGTTACTATCATTGGGTTGTCTAAATTCTTTCTACAAATTTTGGTTTTCTGGCAAATTTCACATTCTTTAATATATTTTTCAACGTCTTTTGTTATTCCTGGCCAATTATATCTTTCTTTAATTCTTCTTATTGTCTCATTTATACCTCTACGCATGCTGGCTTTTCCGTTATGATATTGGTCAAGTATCATTGGAATTTGGTCTTTATCTGGGGTTTTAACTACATCTTGGCAAACTTGAAATTTAATTTCATTAACTTCCGCTAATATATAGGAAAGCATTTCTTGAATTGGAAGGTCTGGATTATTCTAGACATGGAGTCTTTGATGGGTCGAATGAATGTTTGTCTCTATAAAGTGAAGAGAACATATATTCAATGATTTCTGTGGGATTGAAGGGTATTGGAATAATATAATATTTTTGATTTTTTACTGATAAGCTATTGAAAACATTTATTTCATTATAGGCAAATAAATCATATTGTTCCTCTAATATGTCTTCGAAAATTTTTTCATGTTGCTCAGTTGCTTTATGCTCTTGTGGAAAAATTATAATGATTTTGTGATTTTTATCTAATAATTGAGCATTAGAAAATTCAAATTTAGAAGAATCAATTAAAGATCTTGTTTTATATAACTTAACAAAATTATCTAGTTCTTCTTTAATTGTTTCAGGGGCAACTTCTGTTTCTGTATCTGATATTTCTTCTTGCTCTTCATTTGTCATATATATTTTTGAATGAAATTTTGCACATTGATAGAGCGTCTGCGTTTCTATTTATTTTTCCAGGTTTATAAATAATTTCGTAAGAATATTCTTCAAGTTTGAGCTGCCATCTAGCAAGTCTGCTACCGGGATCTTTTGTGGAAAATAACCATGTTAATGGTCTATGGTCAGTTACTAAAATAAACTTTCTACCGAATAAATATGGTCTAAAGTGATTTACAGACCATACGATCGCTAAAAGTTCGCGTTCGTGTTTCTGCTGGACATAAAGTTCTAGAGGCATATGCGATTGGAAGGTCTTTTCCAATAGTTCCTTGAGGAAGTATTGCTCCTATACCAAAACTACTCGAGTCTGTTGTCAACATAAACACTTCATTAAAATTAGGATATATTAAAATAGGGCTTTCAATTAAATAATTTTTTAAAGTCTCAAATGCTTTTTTACATTCGTCATTGAAATTAAACGGTAGATCTTTTTGTAGTAAGCCTGTTCAAGGTTTCGTGATTTTTGAAAAATTGGGTTAAATCTCCGATAATAACCCGTGGGTCCTAAAAATGATTTTATTTCTTTTTGATTTTTCGGTTCAGGGAATTCTTTTACACATCTTTTGTAATAAAATGTCCTAGATATGCAACTTCTTTTCTAAGAAATTCACATTTATCGGGTTGATTTTTCAAATTAGCTTTTCGTAATCTCTGGAAAATTTCGGTTAGTCTTAAAATGTGTTCGTGAATTGTGGCTGAATAAATAATTATGTCATCCATGTACACGAGACATCTTTCATTTTGAATTCCTAATAAAATGTTATCCATAACACGTTGGAAAGTGCTTGGGGCATTCTTTAATCGAAATGGCATACGACAGTACTCGTAATGACCGTTTTCTACTGAAAATGCATGTCTTTAGAATCTATTTCTATCTGGTGAAAGCCTGAAGCTAAGTCTAGTGTTGTAAAGTATTGACATTGCCCTAATTGGTCTAATAGGTCAGTAATGTTCGGTAAAGGATATTTATCGTCGACAGTTACTTCATTTAGTTTCTTATAATCAATTACGACTCTCCATTTTTGTTTTCCTGATGCATCCATTTTTTTGGGACTACCCAAACTGGGGATGACCATGGGGATATTGAAGGTTGTATAATTCCTTGGTCTAGCATTTTTGAAACTTGTGTTCTAACTTCGTTCTTATGGATTTGTGGGTATCTATATGATTTTGTAAAAATGGGTTTTGCATCATTAGTATCAATAGTATGTTTGATCTCATTAGTAAAAGTGAGTTTATCACCATCTAGATAAAATATATCTGAGAATTTTAAACATAGTTCCGTAATCATTCCCTTTTCTTCCTCATTGAGATGTTCGAGTCTTAACTGTTTTTTAATTTTGTACTCTCTATCTAATGGTATGTCAGGTTGAAAGTCATTTCCTAAGTTGAAGTTCATAATTGATTCTGTATCAATTATAGGTTCTAGTATCAAGTCTGAAAAATTTACTGTTTTTGGAATATTATTCACATTAGCAATTGTTGTGAAAAATTCTCCTTCGTTATTTATTCGTATAAGGGCATTGGGAAGACGAACTTTGTCTTTTTCTTGAGCTAACATATAGCATCAACGTTAGTTAAATTTGTTTTTAATTTAAATACTTGTTCTGTTCGAGGTTCGATAGAAATTGTGTTATCAATTTTTATTTGAGAGATTTCATTTTGTTTTGGACCTGTTTGTTCTGGCTTTTTCAATTCAACCTTGAAAAGAGGGACAGTTTTGAAATTTGTTTTCAAATTTTATGTTTAATATCTACAATTCCATCATAATGTTCTAAAAAGTCTGCTCCTAATAATCCGTCAAATTCTATATCAAGATTGTGTACATATACTTTATGAAAATCAGTATCTGTAAAGGGTATCATAACTGATTCCGTAATTATAATTTTTTCATCAGTTATTCCACGAATTGGTGAATTTTCTTTGTTTCGCAAATTATATTGTTCAACAACTTTTGGTTTTAATATCGAAATTAGGATTAACAGAATTTAAAGTAATTTCTGAAGATTGTTTTGTATTAGGTTTGTGCAATTGACTCGCTCCGGTGTTTTGTCTTGAATCTGCAATAATTTTGTTTGTTCGACAAGATCGCTCAAATTCTCCGTCGTGATTTCTTCTTGGTTCGCATATTGCATTGCTGGAGGTCTGTCTAGAGATAGACGTGAATGAAAATCTTGATTATTTGGGTCTCCATAATAAGGTCCATTGTTGAAATTATAGTCATCATATTGATTCGATTCAGACTGGCATGAATCGTAATAATTAGTAGCAGTATAATAATTTGATGCGTTAATGTAAGGATAGAAATCTTCATTGTATTCGTTTTGAAAGTGAGAGTTGTCACTGAGTTCATGTTGAAAGTAAGAGTTTTCAGCTGGTTCTTCAAAATAATTGGATTCATTGAAATGATGTGTTTGAGATGGTTTTGGAAAATTTGGATTTTTCGAATGTACTGGTTGTCTTGGTTGAAATCTATTGAAATTTTGCGTTGGATTTCTTTGAAATTGGTTCGGTCTTTGTTGAAAATTCTGAAATTGATTCGTTCTTTGTTGAAATGGCTGAAAATTTTGAGAAGTTGACGTTGTATGTTGGGGATTCTGAAAATTCTGAGGATTTCTATTTTTAAGTTTGGATTAAAATTCATTGTTGGTTGTTGAAAATTTCTAAGCATTTGCAAATTTTGTGGACGTGCATTAGTTTGAATTTTTCTTTGTGGCGTGCTAAAATTTTGATTTTTACCTTGATTATATTTTTGAGTTTCATAATAAGATAACTGAAGTTCTCTTTTTATTCTTAAAGATGCTTCAAGCATATTTGCTGGATTATTTGCACGAATTATGTGTCCAAGCCGGGGTTCTAGTCCTGTTAAAAGTGTGTTCACTACCATATACGAAAAATCTTAAAGCTTTCTTTGAACTATCACTGGAAAAATATTGGTTGGGACAGTTTTTAATAGCACACTTAACACCACAATTTCCACCCATTTTAGCTATTAATGAAAAGCCTGTGAAAACAAAAAGGTTGTTATCCAATTTAAGAATACATCAGAAAAATAAAAATACACCAGAATAATTCAATTCTGAATAATGAACTTTGATAAATTCGCTATGGTTTGAGAATTTTCGGCAAAAATCGCTTAGTAAAATTCACTTTTAAGCTCTAAATAGAACATAAATAACAGAATCTGACATTTGACGAATTGTAAATAAATAGTAGTAAAATTTCAAGGTCATAAGCGAAATTTTCCCGCCTCTTTGGAATGCACCATCTTGTTTACCTTAATTTTTGCTGGCAGTCTTGATGATACGTGAGTTCCAATCGGCCATATTGTTCATTTGAGATTATAGTTATTTCTCTCTCCACTAGGAAAGGTGGGATTATTGGAAGAATTATTGCTGTTGATACTGAGTTTGAATTCGTTCAAAACCCGTTGAGGGGATTATCACTCACGTCGACTATTCACTTCAAGTCCATCCAACATCAACAGGTAGGCAAATCCCTCGTGCTGGCACATCTCATCAGTTTCACCTCGATCTGGCGGCATATGCTTACTTTCTTTGTAGGACTTCTTTTTGGAGGGGCTATTGTCCGGAGAGGATATTTCAACAGGACTTTCTTTTTGGAGGGGCTATTGTCCGGAGAGGATATTTTAGGGATATGACTTTTAGTACAAGACTTTGAGACAAGGACTCTTTCGGCGAAGGTGTGCCCCAGGGTCATATGACAGAGTGGTGGAAACAACTCCCTTGAAAAGAACTAACACAGCCATTGAAGGGGCATCCCGAGAATACTCTATAGACTCCTGTTTCCCTACAAGTCGTACTGGACGTCACTGCCAAGTATAGTATATGCATAGTGTGGAACAAGCAACTATTCATACCTTTTTTTTTGTTCTATTAACATATTTTACTGCCCATATACCTTAGCTCTTCAAGCACCTGTATTTCGAGCCCTCAGGCACTTAGTTTGAGCTCTTCAAGCACCTGTATTTCGAGCCCTGTGGCATACATTTTTAGCCCTTCAGGACTCCATATTGAAAACCCACCCACCGCCCACTGAGCTAGCCAAGTGTCTGGCCTTAATAGGTTAGGTAAGGCACTATAAATCTTTTGTTACATCACCAAAGATCCCTTTCAACACCTTTCCTCTTCAAGGAATTGATCAGGTAACAAAATGGCGCCCAACTAATTTTTTTTTCTACCTCAGTTGGTTACAGGGTGAATAGGGTTGAGTTACTTATTACTTATTAAAGAAATTGAATTTTTTTTATCGACGTGAAATATATTGTGGCTATTATTTTATAGTCATGTTAAGAAATAACCCCTATTTTTCATTGCACAGTGCAGATATATAGTGCTGACTGAGTGTAGCATTGCTTGTCATACAGGGTGACTTTTTTTTAAAGCTGCTGGAGTGCATACGATTACTTGGTAGTACTGTAATATATATTCATCTATGTTTCTACACTTGCTTTCTATATCATCAACGTTTTGGTAATTCGGTATCAAAACAGGTATTTCAGAGCGGTCTGCTTTTTGAATTCGTCAACTGTGGAAGAGGAAGTTTTCGTTAGACTTTGGCTGCTTAGGGTGGAATACATCACATGGTATTCTGTCTGTACAGGGCGAATCACAATAATTTTTCTTAACTTCATTTACAAATTTATGAGTTATTTGCAGTAGTTGTGTCGAGTGAAACAACATTTATCATGTTGATGAGAACAAAACATAATTGCTTGGAAGATTAGCATATGGGTCTATAATTGTATTTTGCCAGTACTATTTTGTTTGTTTTTTTTAATATATTGAATTTGGCAGTATCTTCGTTGACGAAAAATTATACAGGGTGGTGTTGTTCATTTGCAGTTCTTCGTTTATACAACCAAATATACAGGGTTTTACTGGAAATAAATTATTTCTTGGTTTGGTTGGTAAGTTACGGTTATTATATATATTTTTTTTGATTGCCATACTATACAGGGCGGGCGAAAGGATAACTATTCTGGTATTTCCTCGTCTACATGTTTGACTTTGGTTTGGATGTTGAGCACACAGGGTAAATCGTCATTGTTGTTTCGATTTTTTTTTTTGTTTCCAGGGAGAGGGGAAGATTTTCGTCCTTTAACGTAGCTTTAAAAAAAAAATCGAAATCGAATAGTGTGTTCTTGGTCGTTCCTTCTGAAAATTTCAGTTGGTGTTTATACAGGGTGGTTTCATTTCGTAAATTCGTTAGCCATTTTTTTTTTCTGATTTTTATTCTGGCTAAAATGGATGTCAATAGACTATTCGGAGATAAACTCGCTTACGAATTGTTGATTCGTGGTGCAAGTTTAGGAAACGGGACGGTTCAAGAAAAACGCTCCTTATAGAGACAGGTTCTGATACGTGAGCATGAGGGTTATGTTAGCTCAGATACTATGAGATGCGATCCAACTAATGAGATTACAGTTTGTAGTTTCAAATTGGAAGAACTAGTAGGAAGTATTCAAGATATTAATCCTGGTAAACGATTACAAACGTATCGGAACTCGACTCGGTCACATTCAGGGTCGTCTGACCAGAATTAGACCGCCCACAGCTGAGATCGAAACGGAAAAATATAGGCTATTGGCAGTAGTCGAGGAGACACGACTCGCATTGGAAGAGGTGTATGCTAAAAATCGTACCGCAAGAGTGGGGAACCAAAATGCTTCCGAAATGTTGGATCAACTAGTCCACTTGGATAATGTTTCGATATTGGATGAACCCAATCTGTTGGCACCTGAGTCTTCGTCAACACGCAGTGGGGCGGAACAGGTCCCACCAGCTGAACACTGAACCGGTGGTTGTCGATAACGATCTGATAGAAAATTCTGTCAACAGACAAGTTCAAAGGTTAACCCCGATGATGCTAGCAAATCATATCTCGAGCCAAAACCTAAAACCGTCACTATGGCTTCTGACTTGGTGAAAAAGGTGAAAAATATCACTCTTCGTCAGAACGTTCTCCCTCACTTTACAGTGAATAACTCTCAGACGGGCTTACCAAAGATGAATACATTTTCTCAAGTGGTTGGTTCAGGTACTACTTCTAGTTCATTCAATACCCAATGCGCTACATTCAACACATTGCCACAGAACTCGACTGCAGTTAACCGCATTCCGGGGTTCAACCCAATGGGGCTGGCACAAAATTCTAACCAACAATTTGGTATGGGGCCACTTTCTACTTACTATCCATCTAATTCGGACCGTTTTGGTTTTTAATCCACAAAGTTTGTTGACGTTAGCCGTTGGGGTTTAAAATTTAATGGCACTTCTAGTGTTACGGACTTCATCGAGAAATTGGAAGAAATAAAAATTTCCCGGAATGTCTCAAAGAAACAAATATTTGATTCGGTATCAGAACTATTAGATGGCGATGCATCGGTATGGTTTCGGTTTGCAAGAAGTCAAATTCACGATTACGATCAGTTTTTGCAGGAAGCACGTGTAAGTTTCTTACCAAGAAATTACGAAGAACGAATTTGGGATACCCTCAAGCGTAGAACCCAAGGTTCTACGGAGTCTGTAGTCGTCTATGTTGTGTACATGGAAAACCTGTTTGGGAAACTGTCGCGAAAACCTAGGGAAGAGTCTCGAGTGAACTTTATTCGTGGAAAAATGCTACCACACTTGCAAATGGCGTTCGCTGGGAGAGGAATCACGGACTTGAGTTCTCTGATCTCGGTGGGTCGGAAGTGAGTCTGAGTGCACAGGAATATAAAGCACCGAAGATCATGCCTAGATATTCCGTGGAACCCGGTCTGGAATACCAACGAGTAAGCCACTCGAGGGGTTTCCGCGATTGAGTCACGTCCGGAGCAACCAGTTGTTCGGAATGAGGACTATGTTCCCGCTGCCAGTGGTCCACAGAGTTATAGATCTATAAACGTTACTCTGGTTAATCAATAATATCGAACTAGGAGCGACACCTATTGACGAGTAGCGTAAGCTCAGTTGAATAAAAGACAATAGAATTATCTCACCAGCTAGTAGGTGTAATGACATCTAATAGCGAATGCCTGTATTGTCTGTAGGACAATCAATTCATAGATGAATACCTGTAATGCCAGTTAGCTCGATGGCAGTGATTTTCGAAAGATGTCACTGATATGATATCAAAAATTTGTCTTTTGGTGGTGGAAAAATATGCCAAGAAGGCCCTCTTTTAGTTTTGGTTGTCGTGGTGAGCAGACGTATTATTGATTGTACCTTGAGAATCAAGTCACGAGAGTTTAATAAAAATCCCTTTTGATGAGTGCCATCATAAGTGTTTTCCAATGATGTCTACGTGAAAGAAACTGGAAATTAGATTGTCGACCAACTCCAATCCAGAATTTAGCGGTATATCAATTGGAATTCAGATGTTCCAACCTGTTGCGAAAACATCCAGAATGGCCGTCTAATTGATTGGATATGGTTGCGCCGATGACATTGAAGTTATAGATCATATAGAATCATATCTGAGGTGTGATCATCTGGGATAAAAATCTGTGAGTCTCAGGTCTATTTTTATTTGCAAAACAAAATTTCTAAGTGTCCACGCTGTGCAGCATACACCGGATACCGACACCATTTTGTCAATCCGACAACTCTACCTTACATTTACAACCTTACCAGTTAATTGACATTCGAGCTAGTGTTAACCTCAAAACGTCAAATTTTGTTTTATCTCTGTGACAGTTCAAATCAGTTTTGGAAGTAACATTACTATCTTTTATTTAACATTTATAGGATCTGAACTCCTAAACATCATTATCTATTTGTATAATTTTACAATTCAGTAATGAATTCAAAAAAAATTTTATGGTGTGCACCACTAATAATTTGTTAAATTTATCTTAGATTTAAGTGCTTAATTCTCTCAACTGCGTTGAGGATTACATCACTATTTTGTTCTTTTCAATTCCTTTCATGCAATTTGACTTAATATAATCAGTGAAGACTGTATCCTATACTCTTAATCTGCGAATCTACAACTAATGTGTATCAAACGTTTTTCATGAACTCTATACCGTCTTCCACGAGGGAACACTAACCAAGAAAAGTTAAACCAATATAACCTGGATAACCAGAAGTGATTAAACCGGAGGATTGCCTGCCAACTTCTGTGGACCTGAGCCATTTCGAGTTAGCCAGGACACCAATCACCAGGTATCACCACCTACACCTGTGAGATATGTGGACTGAGTGTAATAGAGGTAACCTCCATGTACCCAAGGCAGATTCAGTAATTGTAGAATCATCTTCACAAGATTTGTAATCAAGTTCAAACATTTTTATTTTTTTCCTCTGTTTTAGACAAGTGCTACTTTGACACTTATTGTAGTATAAAATTGTTAATATATACATATATTTGTTTTGAAATATTGTTTTTTTGTTGGTCTGGTTGCAGAAAGAAACTAACTTAAAATTATCTAAATTATCTACTTATCTTCCATAGGTATTTTGTAATTTTTTTTCCTGTTAAACTAAAAACTGCTGGCGCTCAAGCCAGACAAATTCTTAGTTCAAATTTTGAATGCTTGCCTGCCACATAAAAAATCAGAAACCGGCAACATAGTCCAAAGAACCTACACCGTTCTCTGCTGAGCAAACCGAGCATTAAAAGTAGCCCTGACTACGCTACATAATTTTGGCGCCCTAACAATTTAGTGACTTTTAAAAATTTTGAACAATAGTTTTTGTATTGGCAAATATCTTCCATTTCCTTCTGTGTCAGATAAACAAAATAACTTTGACAACTTTGAATTGTGATTGAATACTCATTACTGAATTTGTCTTCCTCGTATCTATTTGACTTTATGTATCTTTTGGAGTTTTTACTTATCTTTCTTGAATTGCATATTATCTTTTGAGTTGCAGACTCAAGTATCTTATCGAACAGATAGTATTCTCTATCGTTATTTATCTTGAACTAAATTTTTACTATTGCAAAGAATTGATATTATCTGGTAAATTTCTGTTTACTGTTTCTTAAGAATTTTACATTGCTGAAAGAATTTTGTTTGCATAGCTACTCTTTCAATATGGAGGTAAATCATGTGAAAGCTAAAGAACTCGATTATGAAATCAAGATAAGAAATCTTGAACCTATAGGAGATGTTGATAAACGTAGAAAACTTTTAAGAGGACTTTTAAGTCAGGAAAGTTCAAACCGTAGTTTTTCTGGCGTTTTTGCTGTTCGTTATACTTTTGCTGAAGATGTATCTGAGATTAAAGAAACATTTCTTGACTTAAAAACAAAAATTGATTCCTATACTCACAATGCAGCTGAGAATAAAAGGTTGTCTACTAGGCTGTTACATCTGTCTGGAAGAATCCATAGACTTGAACCTTCAGATAATACTGAGGAGGGAGTTAAGAAAGGACTACATTTAGAGCTCCTAGAGCTTGAAGGAGATTTAGCTGTTAAAGTTTCTGGTAGTACTCCATAGAATCCATAGACTTGAACCTTCAGATAATACTGAGGAGGGAGTTAAGAAAGGACTACATTTAGAGCTCCTAGAGCTTGAAGGAGATTTAGCTGTTAAAGTTTCTGGTAGTACTCCTGTTCAAACATCAACTCCAACAGGCACTAGCTCTCAGCCTCCTCAATTTAATTTTCCTAAACCAGTTTTACCTTATAAGTGGAATATACACTTCAGTGGGAATCGCAATGAATCTTTAGTTTCCTTTTTGGAAAAAGTTGATGCTTTTAGTTTTGCTCGTAATGTCTCCAAAGATGAACTATTTCTATCGGCTGGTGACTTATTTAAAGATCAGGCTTGGACATGGTATAACAATAACAGGAAGAGGCTAGGAAGCTGGGACGAACTTGTTCAAAAGCTTAAGGATGATTTTTTGCCTTATCATTATGATGAAGATTTGAAGCGAGAGATTAATAATCGAACTCAAGGTTCTTCAGAAAGAGTAACAATGTACATTAATTCAATGGAGGGTCTTTTTAACAGATTAAAAGAAAAACCAACAGAAATAGAGATGGTAAATATTATTCAAAGAAATTTATTACCTAATTATATGCCACATTTAATTTTGAAAGATATTAAGACAGTCTCTGAATTGAATAGCCTGTGCAAAAAGTTGGAAGAAGCTTGTGAATGGTCTGACAGATATAAACCTCCCCCAGTATCTGAATCAAATTTACTTGAACCTGATTTAAGCTGTCCAGTTAATCAGGGTTCACATAAATCCTCTTTTAAAAGCAAATTCGTAAGTAATAGGAATGTTGCTGCATTGAAAACCGTTTCTTGCTGGGATTGTTCCAAAATTGGACATACCTATATGTCATGTAATACTAAGAAAACACTATTTTGTTTCGGATGTGGTACTAAGGGAATAACCAAACTTAAATGTTTCAAATGTTCTCCAAAAAAACGGTCAAGCAGGCACAGGTCTGGACGCTGTGTCGGCAGGCACTACAAGTCCAGGTACATCGGCAAACAAAAATCAAAGGAACAAATCAAAATCAAAACAGTAAGTTCTGCAGAATGGCAAAAGTGGTTGACAGTTGTTCGTAAATTTTTATCTGTACCTACTACAGTACCTAATAACTCTGATTCTGATCTTAGTGTACCTCCGATAAATCCAATCTTTGAAAAGAAAGTAAGTGATAATCGCCCTTATCTTAAAATTCATATCTATAGTGATGAAATTTCATGTCTAGGAGACTCTGGGAGCTGTCATTCTATCTTAGGTGAATATGGCATGTTTCTTTTGAAAAAGTGGAACATTTCTGTCATTAATGACTCTCCTTTACAAGTTACTACTGCGGATGGAGTTACACAAGTATGTTTAGGTCATGTAGATCTTCCTATTTCTCTATTAGAACAAGTAAATGGATGAAACTGCTTATTATCCCCTCCCTAAAACATAACATAATTTTAGGAATTGATTTCCTTAGGAAATTTCAAGTGAAAGCAGATTTTTATGAATTATCTTATACCTTAATGAATAAGAAAGAAATTTGCACAGTAAATACAATTAAATCATATGAGGATTTGACCAAGGAACAACAAGCTAGGTTGAAAAACGTTGTAGATTCCTTTTCTGAAATCTCACCGGCTGACAGTATCGGTAAAACACATCTATTGCAGCATCATATTGAAACAGGATCTGCAAAACCCATTCGGCAGCGTCAGTATCCCTTATCCCTCGCCATGCAAGTGCACCTTAATAGGGAAATTGATGAGTTGTTGGCATTAGGCATAATTCAACCTTCACAATCTCCTTGGTGCAACCCACTATGGCTTGTAGAGAAACACTCTGGTGAATATCGAGTTGTGTTAGATTCTCGAAAGTTAAATTCTGTTACTGTCACTGATGCTTACCCTATGCCTCTTATAGAATCTATCTTGTGCAAATTGAGAGATGCTAAATTTCTATCATCTGTTGATTTGAAGAAAGCTTTTCATCAAATTTGCTTGACACCTACCTCATGCCAAAAAACTGCTTTTGCTGTACGTGGCAGAGGCTTATTTGAATATGTTCGAATGCCTTTCGGTCTCTCTTGCTCGAGCCAAACAATGTGTCGATTGATGGACCTGGTTATTGGCCCTTCTTTAGAACCCTATGTCTTTTATTATATTGATGACATAATAATAACTACTCCTGACTTTGATACTCATATGAGAATTTTATTAGAAGTTAAAAATAGTTTGAAGCAAGCTGGTTTAACCATAAATTTTGAAAAGTCACAATTTTGTAGACCGTCACTGAGATTTTTAGGTTACATTGTAGATAAAGATGGTTTGAGAATGGATGAGTCTAAAACATCCGCTATTTTGAATTATGAAAAGCCCAAAACAACCACACAAATTAGGCGACTAGTTGGTATGGTTGGATATTATCGAAGATTTCTAAAAAAAATTTCTTCTTTGTGCAGCCCAATTACTGATCTACTTAAAGGTAGGAAGAAAGGTCAACCTATAGTTTGGACTGAAGAGGCAGACAAGGCTTTTGAGGACATCAAAAGTACCTTGACATCTGCACCCTTATTGGCGAGTCCTGATTTCTCACAACCATTCATCCTGCACTGCGATGCGTCCAATACTGGGCTGGGCTCCGTTTTATTCCAGGAAATGGATGGTATAGAACACCCTATAGCATACGCAAGTAAAACTTTAAATAAATGTCAGCGAAAATACTCTGCTACTGAAAAGGAACTCCTTGCAGTAATTTTTGGTATAGAAAAATTTCGTGGGTACATTGAAAGAACGAAATTTAAAGTTTTAACAGACTGTGCTAGCTTATTGTGGCTTCATAGCATGTCCAACCCTTCTGGTAGATTGGCCAGGTGGGCGGTAAAATTGTCTCAATTCTCTTTTGACATTGAACACAGGCACACTAAATGTTGTCGCTGATGCACTTTCTAGATCTCCATCAGAGACGGCAGTCCTCAATTTATCTACTCTTAAGCCAGATAGGTGGTATAATAGTATGCTGGAAAAAGTTATTGAAAATCCAGAACATTTTCCATCTTTTAAAGTCCAATGTACTTTACAAACATGTTTTCAACAAACATAAAATTATAGGTAATATATCTGATTGGAAAATTGTAGTACCTACTGCAAATAGACCAGAATTGTTGAAAATATTTCATGACAGCGAAACAGCTGGACATTTAGGCATTGCTAAAACTCTTGCCCGCATACAAGAATTATATTATTGGCCAGGTCTCAGGAAAAGTGTTTATAAATATGTCAGAAAATGCTCCACTTGTGCTACCTGTAAACCCTCAAATTTACCTCAAACAGGATTAATGGGTTCATATAAGAACATTAACTTTCCTTTTCAGTTGATTTCAGCAGATCTGTTAGGACCCTATTCCAGATTTAAGAATGGAAATCAACATGTCCTGGTAGTTGTTGACTGGTTTACAAAATTTGTGTTGGTTCATCCCTTACCTAAAGCTACATCTAAGGCCATTATTAAATTTCTGGAAAATCAAGTTTTTCTCATATTTGGAGTACCCCAAATATTTGCTTGTGACAATGGTTCAGTTTTTCCCAGCAATGAGTTTAAATCCTTTATATCTAGCTATAAAGTTCAAAAGATTTGGTACACAGCAAGATATCACCCGCAAATAAATGCTACTGAGAGGCAGAATAAGGTGATTGTTACTGCCATCAGATCATATATCAAAGATAATCATAAAACATGGGACCAATCTATCTTCAAAATTGCACAAGCAATACATACTGCAAAAAGTGATGTCACTAGCCATTCACCTGCATTTTTAACTTTTGGTCGAAATATACCACTTTCGGGGGATTACTATGGACAAATTGCGGAAAATTCTAGAAACATTGTCACAATCTCTGATAAAAATTCAAGAATTGAGGATCTGCAAGAATTACCTGATATCTTTGTTGAAGTTCGTGAACGATTGCGTAAAGCCTATGATAGGAATACCAAATCGTATAATCTCAGAAGACGTGAAACTAAGTATAAAGTAGGTGACAGGGTTCTAAAGAAGAATTACGTTCTATCTAAATCAGAAAATGCCTTTGCTGCAAAACTTGCTCCCAAATTTATTCCTTGCATTGTAGATAAAGTTTTGTCTCCTTTAGTCTACTCCCTGAGGAGTATTGATGGTAATGACTTAGGCAACTGGCATGTGAAAGACATTAAATTGGACCCAGCTTCTCTTGATTCTGATGACTACTCAGATCCAGAATCGGATCAAAATTCTGATGAAGAATTACCCTAATAATTCTTCTATATATTTGTATATCTTTAATTATTATCTCTATACCCTATATATAGTTAACAGTCAATATTTGCCTATGTACTTGCTGTACATGCTTATCTATTAGTACTTTTATTGCAGTCAAATCTCATATTGTTTGTCTAAAGTACATTATCTACACATTTGCAGTTTTATGACAAGTGTGCTCTCAATTCGTTTACCTTGTAATGATTTACCTTCCTTAGTGGTCTTGATACAGAATGAAAAAAATGATAGTGGTCAATTTTGGATTCTTATTGATATTATCTTTTTCAAGTTTATCTTTTGATAACTCCCATAGGAAAATCTGTTCTTTGGAAAGATTTATATTAATTTACAATGAGATTCTGATAAGTCCTAATCTTCTTGCTTTAAATAAATTTGAAGAAATTGGTCCAGATCTCATATATTTGGATTCAAGTTGTCTACTGAATTATATCCATTCTAATACCATGGCTTACCTATCTTAGACAGACTATCTTTTTGGAAGTTGAGCTTCATTACCTACTGTCTATATCTTTCAATGAAATGTTTATTTCATTGATATATCTGGTGAATATCTTTATTACTTCATCATTATCTGAGACATACTACCTAATGAAGTTAAACTTCAATACCTCCTGTCTATTTATCTTTCGATGAAATATAAAAATTTCATTGCTATCTCTGGTGAGTACCTTTGTTAATATTTCTGCTGCGAAAGAGAGAGAGATTTATTGTGACTGTGTACCATCAGTCACAACTAAAAAAGAGAATGCCCTGTATTTTGGATGTCTGCAATAATTATCTTCTATCTTTTAATCATGACTGTTGAACTATATCTTATTTTAATGTTGAATTATATCTTATCTTATCCTGTACTATATATTATCCTTTTTCTTTTTCTATAGCCCAGTGAGTTGGGGCTTTAGAATTTGCTCACCGTGGTATAACCAGACGTAAAGTAAGAGGCTTGAAACTGGCCACTTTTATGGATTTTCCAACTTTTCCTATTGGCTCAGAAGAAGGGGCCTAAGACTAGCTTCTTCCACGTCATTTACCAGGTGTTAGGTAAAATTCCTATGTCTGGCCACATGTAGCATTTTACAACCTTTATGTGGTTCATCAGCCATTAACATTTATCTGGAGGGATAATAGCAAATATTCTATATCTTTGTGCCAGGAGGCATGTTCTGATCAGTGTTGATCTTATCTGAGAATTTTCAGTTAACTGTGAGGTAGTAGCACTAATGCCTTTATCCTGAGTGTCCAAGAGTTGTAAAACACCATAGGTGTTTTCATTGATGACCACTCGCTACAAACTTTTCTAATGTTCTTTCTCTTAACTATCGATATCTCGTGTTTCTTACCCCATTTTCTGTGGGTATGAAACAAAATTGTTTTGATTGTACATATCTTATTGTCTTCGGGAAGGCAGCTCCCTTAATGCTGGACGATCTGTGTGGTGGAATTGGCTCGGAGAGTAGGTTTGGCTATTGGGTTTCCATTTTTTTTTTCGCTTGGGACATTATTTGGCTAAATGCAAACCTTCCAAGGCTATGGAATATTCTTTTGCAGACGAAATCGGCACATCTGATGATGTTTTTGCTGGGATTCTGTTGGCGGAATCGATTCGATGAGTATGCCCACTTCACATTGATCAGTGTGTGAGAAAAATGTAATGTCTGCTATGATATCAAACTTAAGGCGGTTTGGTTATGCATTTTAAAGCCTTTTTCACTTTTCATTTTTCTAACTGCGCCTAAGCAAATTCTTGAAATATCTTTTATTGTCTCGAAGAAATTGTCATCATATCTTAACTATAAAATGTCTTCTATACTGTACAGTAAATTATTATAAATTATCTTCAAAAATTGTAAGCTTTAATTCCAATTATCTAACAATTTTCATCAAATTGATCAGAGGACTACTATGAAGAATAAGTAAGAATGTTGCATGTCAATGTTTTTGATATGGTTCCTTTTGGAAGTTTTTATCTTTTGATAACGGCCTCTGGCAAATTTGATACTTCCAGATGAGAACTTTACAAAATTTTCTTAAAAGCTGAAATCTGTATTGATTCTCCTTTATCTTACATAACTCACAAATATTGGAACACAGTATCTTCAGTGAATTAATGGCATGTCATCTTACAATTCTTTGACTCTTATATTTACAATATTAGACAGCTATTTATCTTTATCTGTTGATGGATTTAGCTTATCTTGTCGACAGGCTTATCTTTATGATGCTGTCTAGTAACCTATCTTTGAAATAATAATTTCTTTGATATTATCTCAGTTCAAGGAATTTTTCCATGAACTTACCTTACCTTTATCGTTTTATTCCTACCTAGTGCTCAGGAATTGTCTTCTGATAACTTTTGATGATAACATGTTTTGAAAGGTTTTTACCTGATTTATAACTTTGTTACTGTACAGCATTAATTGATATTGATGGACTGCATTAGGCAGAGTTAATTTCTTTTGGCGTGGAAATTTCCCTTATCTTATCTTGTCTTTCTTTGTGCAAATTAGATTTGTGACCTGAGTACTGATCGGAAACCTTGCAATATCTTATATCTATTGATTTTGCTTCACTTTGATATAATGTAATCTGATTAATTAGCTTCCTCATATTTGGATCATTAAGGAATTCATTATGTATCCTTACCTTAGGCTGTTTAAAATATCTCAACGTTAACTCAGACAACGCTATCAAAGAACTCTGGAGAAGCTGGTTGCCTATTTATGTCAAAGTGTCTGGTTAACATCTTAGACAATGATTTGTTTGGTTCACAAGCTACTGACAACACCTTGTGTTAAATGACCATATCACAACAACGATTTTCTGTAGAGGCTTCAATTTCGCAGTGCTCTGTCTCAATCTAGAGAGTTATCTTATCTTCCCAATATAATTCATATCCCGCAATAGATACTCTAATGAAGGAGTTAACCTGGAAGTTTTTCCCCTTTCTTGCAAAAAAAGGATGTTTAACTGCAAAGAATTTTGTTTTAGGGACTCATCTTGGTGGTGTGTGAGCTTGGTTCAGATGTGACAGCTAGCTTGCTAGCGGGGTCATTGGAAGGGTGAACTTGGGGGGTATCGTCATGCTAGCGTGGTGGTCTAGGCTGTTCAGCGTGTGAAGCTCGCAAAAAGGGCGGTCGGGCGGTACTACTGGGGGATCCTGAGCTCCAATGGTTTGTGGCATCTGGGCAATTGTTCACAGTACCAAGGTTGAGAGTATCCCGAAAGTTAGATTTTTACTAGTGAAACAGCGGTTTCACTATTTCAGCTGGTGACGCTACAGCTCACCCCAGTTGAGGTGACAACTGGTTTTTTTTTTTGTTGTTTAAGATAACGTTTTTTTGTTTCACCGAGGGTGAAGCTGGTGATGGTTTTCTGGGACTTGGATTCGGGGTGGACGATGAATGTTTCAGAGAATCTGGAGGCGAGTGGTGAAGATGTTTACTCACCGGCGCAGCAAACAACATCTCGCAGCGATGAGGGCATTTTTGCTAGATTCTCTGAGATGGTTTCGGGCGCGCCGAGTTTTTGACTTGGGAGATGGTCAGTTGCTGGACCCTATTATATCTTCACTCTAGAACTGTAAAATACAGGGAGTTGGAAGCTTCAGCTTTGTAAGTGCTAAAACTTACAAATTTTAGTTCCTGGATATTGGTAATAAGCAATATTCCTGTCTTATTGTAGAAAATTTCAGCTATGTAAATGCTATAATTTACAATATTAAATTTTAATATACTTTCTCATTGTATATGATGAAAATTACGGATTTATGTTTCTTAAGTGGTAAAATTTTGTTTTGAGACTTGTTATACTTGGTTATTATTATAATGGTGGCACTAGAAAATTTCTATAAAAAAAATCCAAACGCTGGTTTGAATTTTTTTTGATGGAGTAACGGGGATGTGTAACGTTATAAACGTTACTCTGGTTAATCAATAATATCGAACTAGGAGCAACACCTATTGACGAGTAGCGTAAGCTCAGTTGAATAAAAGACAATAGATTTATCTCACCAGCTAGTAGGTGTAATGGCATCTAATAGCGAATGCCTGTATTGTCTGTAGGACAATCAATTCATAGATGAATACCTGTAATGCCAGTTAGCTCGATGGCAGTGATTTTCGAAAGATGTCACTGATATGATGTCAAAAATTTGTCTTTTGGTGGTGGAAAAATATGCCAAGAAGGCCCTCTTTTAGTTTTGGTTGTCGTGGTGAGCAGACGTATTATTGATTGTACCTTGAGAATCAAGTCACGAGAGTGTAATGAAAATCCCTTTTGATGAGTGCCATCATAAGTGTTTTCCAATGATGGCTACGTGAAAGAAACTGGAAATTAGATTGTCGACCAACTCCAATCCAGAATTTAGCGGTATATCAATTGGAATTCAGATGTTCCAACCTGTTGCGAAAACATCCAGAATGGCCGTCTAATTGATTGGATATGGTTGCGCCGATGACATTGAAATTATAGATCATCTAGAATCATATCTGAGGTGTGATCATCTGGGATAAAAATCTGTGAGTCTCAGGTATATTTTTATTTGCAAAACAAAATTTCTAAGTGTCCACGCTGTGCAGCATACACCGGATACCGACACCATTTTGTCAATCCGACAACTCTACCTTACAACTGGTAAGGTTGTAGGATCTGAACTCCTAAACATCACTATCTATTTGTATAATTTTACAATTCAGTAATGAATTAAAAAAAATGTATGGTGCACCACTAATAATTTGTTAAATTTATCTTAGATTCAAGTGCTTAATTCTCTCAACTGCGTTGAGGATTACATCACTATTTTGTTCTTTTCAATTCCTTTCATGCAATTTGACTTAATATAATCAGTGAAGGCTGTATCCTATACTCTTAATCTGCGAATCTACAACTAATGTGTATCAAACGTTTTTCATGAACTCTACCGTTTTCCACGAGGGAACACTAACCAAGAAAAGTTAAACCAATAAAACCTGGATAACCAGAAGTGATTAAACCGGAGGATTGCCTGCCAACTTCTGTGAACCTGAGCCATTTCGAGTTAGCCAGGACACCAATCACCAGGTATCACCACCTACACCTGTGAGATATATGGACTGAGTGTAATAGAGGTAACCTCCATGTACCCAAGGCAGATTCAGTAATTGTAGAATCATCTTCACAAGATTTGTAATCAAGTTCAAACATTTTTATTTTTTTCCTCTGTTTTAGACAAGTGCTACTTTGACACTTATTGTAGTATAAAATTGTTAATATATACATATATTTGTTTTGAAATATTGTTTTTTTGTTGGTCTGGTTGCAGAAGGAAACTAACTTAAAATTATCTCAATTATCTAAATTATCTACTTATCTTCCATAGGTATTTTATAATTTTTTTTCCTGTTAAACTAAAAACTGCTGGCGCTCAAGCCAGACAAATTCTTAGTTCAAATTTTGAATGCTTGCCTGCCACATAAAAAATCAGAAACCGGCAACATAGTCCAAAGAACCTACACCGTTCTCTGCTGAGCAAACCGAGCATTAAAAGTAACCCTGACTACGCTACAAATGGCGTTCGCTGGGAGAGGAATCACGGACTTGAGTTCTCTGATCTCGGTGGGTCGGAAGTGAGTCTGAGTGCACAGGAATATAAAGCACCGATGATCATGCCTAGATATTCCGTGGAACCCGGTCTGGAATACCAACGAGTAAGCCACTCGAGGGTTTCCGCGATTGGGTCACGTCCGGAGCAACCAGTTGTTCGGAATGAGGACTATGTTCCCGCTGCCAGTGGTCCACAGAGTGATAGGTCTGGACATCCAAATTCTACGTCAGTACGGTGTTGGAATTGCGGTCAAGTAGGCCATTTACGCGCCGCGTGTAGAATCACGAAAGTATTGCTGCCAATGTGGAGCCCAAGGGGTGACAACCAGGACCTGTGCGACATGTTCGGGAAACGGACAGAGGAGCCACTAATTGGTCGCCCAGTGTGCTCTAATCGCCCAACTTCAGCGACCACTTTGCCGGCAATCTCCATCCTGTCTTGAACTACATCATGTCCCATTATGAGGGAGACAATCGACCATATCTTGAGGTCGGTGTACTGGGGCTGAAATTTAAAGCACTATTGGATAGTGGCTGTAATAAAACCATAATTGGGGGACTTGATTGGTATACTTTACAAAACATGGGACTAAAACTCATGGGAACTAATGTTAAGTCGTGTACTGTAGCGAACGATCAATGCTGCAAAGTGATAGGTGTCACAAGCGTTCCATTTAGTTTGGAAGGAAGGGAGGTATTGGTAATACCTGAAATTTCCCATTCCATCATTCTTGGTGTAGATTTTTGGTTGGAAATGAACATCATTCCTGACTTGCGACGTGGTTGCTGGGAATTTGATGAGTCGACTCCCCAAGTAGGTTCGGTAAGCAGTGTGGTCTCAAAGGAGATTCTGACTGTCTAACAGAAGACTCTCTTAGACAAGACCATTGGAGAATATTTCATTTTACAGGGTGACAAGCTAGGTTGCACTTCACATTGACAATGCTGTGAAAGGCATGCTGGCAAACGATGTGATTGAACCTTCGGAATCCGCATGGTCTAGTCCGGTTTTGTTAGTCCCGAAAAAGAATGGCGAATATCGTTTCTGTGTTGATTATCGACAGTTGAACCGTGTAACGAAAAAGGACGCGTATCCGCTACCATTTATCATTTATGTCAACTATTCTGGACAAGTTTTGAAATGCCAAATACCTCAGTTCAATTGACAAGTCCGCATATTGGCAAGTTTCGATCTCACCCGAATCTCGGGACTATACGGCATTTACGATTCCAAGACGTGTGGGTTGTATCATTTCAAGCGTATGCCATTCGGTTTATGCAATGCGCCAGCTACGTTCCAGTGTATGATCGATAAAATATTAGGAGCCGATCTCGAGCCTAATGTGTTAGTGTATTTGGACGATGTCATCTTGGTCACGCAAGACTTTGAAACTCATATGAATTTGATTCACGAAGTTTTCAAGCGATTTCCAAAAACTGGATTGACCGTGTCTAAGGAGAAATGTTTCTTCTGTAGGCCCGAGTTACATTACCTGGGATACGTGGTCGACCGTCAAGGCCTTCATATAGATCCTGGCAAGGTGTCTGCCATTCTCGATATTTCTCCACCTAAGAACACGACCGAGATTCGACGTCTCGTAGGCGTTGCATCGTGGTATCGCCGGTTCATACCGATTTTTTTAACTTTGATAGCGCCTATGACCGCGTTCTTCACGGGAGTCAAGGACGCCTTAGTCTCGGCCCCAATACTGACCTGTCCGGATTTTACTATTCCGTTTATTGTCCAAGCGGACGCTTCGGCGTACGGTATAGGCGGTGTTTTATCTCAGAAGCTTGATGATGGCGAACCCGTGATATGTTATGTCAGTAGGTCCCTTACTCGCCAAGAGCGAAATTACAGCACAACGGAGCGTGAATGTCTTGGGGCACTGTACACTATTGAGAAGCTTCGTGCCTACCTAGAAGGCTACAAATTCACGTTACTAACCGACCACTACAGTTTGGTATTGCTTCACAACTTACGCGAACCCACAGGCCGGTTGGCGCGTTGGGCGGTAAGATTACAACAGTTCGATTTCGACATAGTACATCGAAAAGAGAAGGACCATGTTGTCCTTGACGCCTTAACGCGAGCAGTCCTTGGTATAACCGTATGACTTCACGAGTGCGTGAAAATCCATTGAAGTTCCCGCAATGTCGAGTAGTTTCTGACAAGTTGTACAAGTACGTTAGTTGTAAGTATCCTACCTTAAGGGATACCGGTGACTTTTGGAAATTGGTGGTACCGAAAGAAAACCGCAAGGAAATAATCAACCAACATCATGATAGTACTGTTGCGTGTCATTCCGGTGTCTTTAAAACTTTTGAGCGTTTTAAAAATCGATTCTATTAGCCAAAGATGCGAATTGATGTCGCGACCTATGTCAGAAAATGTCCGGTTTGCCTCACCCGAAAACCTGTTTTGAAAGCACCTCCTGGTGTCATGGGTAAACACCCAGATGTACAAGTTCCTTGGCAGATGATTAGTGTAGACCTATTTGGCCCATTTCCACGTTTCTCTCAAGGCTACAAATTTATATACGTCGTTACCGACACCTTCAGTAAATTTTCATTATTTTTCCCGCTGCGGACGGCCACAGCAGATGCGGTAACACGTATAACGGAAGAGCAAATCTTTCTGGTTTTTGGATGACCGCAATTTTTACTTTGCGATAATGGGGTTCAGTTTCGCTCGAACCTGTTTAAGAACTTGTGTAAGACGTACAATGTCACGATCAGATTCACCCCCCTTTATCATGCTCAAGCCAATCCGGTCGAAAGGGTCAATCAGGTACTCAAGACTATGTTGTTGCTATATTGAGGATAATCACAAGAAATGGAACATACTGCTTCCTAAAGTGGGATGCGCAATTAGAACGGCTGTACATGAGACGACTGGTGTTACACCTTTCTTCACGAATCTTTCGGGACATAAGTCGACGGTTGAAATTGGCCCATTCTCGTTCTGCGGTACGGTACAACTTACGTCGACGGCCAGAATCTTTTCCAGTTGGTGCGCGCGTATTTCGAAAGAACTGTCGTATTGGATGCGGCCCAAAATTTCACGTCCAAGTTTGCACAGAAATTTGTTGGCCCGTTCATTATAAAACGTAAAATTTTACCAATAACGTACAAAGTAGACTCGAATGGCAAGTCTAAGGGTACTTGGCATGTGAAGGACTTGAAAGCCAGATTTAGAACCCGAGAGTTCAGGAATGGATTCTGACGAATAATCGACCACTCATAGTGACTTGGATACCGAGAAACTTAGTCTGTGTTGTCTTGTTAGGGGTTAGGGGTTCTCCAGCCAGCTTGGGGCCTTGTTCGAAGTCGGTTCGAAAGTGGTAGATATGCATTTTTGGAGGTCTCGTTTTCGTTGTTTCGGTTTTAAGTACATTGGGGCATTCCTTTATGAGGGATTATTACTACCACTTTTGTTTCTTTTCGTAGGGAAATATCACTGATGTGGATTACAGATTGACTACTCAAATACAGGCTGCTCTTGTTGGTGAAGCCGACAATTGGCGTTCTTGTGTGTTGGGGTGAAGGATGGTCATCCCTGGCGTATGCCTAAAGCGACTTGGACTTGGTACGGTCCCCATCCAGTGGCTGGAAATACATTTGGTGTCTTTATGTGTGAATATATTTTCAGGTCCATGGCAGTAACATCACTATTTGATTTGTAGTAGATATTACAGGGAGGGCATTGTATTTTATCATATTTGATGCCTCCTGTAGTGACTATCCTATGTTAGTACCACCCCTTAGTGTTCTGTTGTGAGTGGCCGAAAGTGCATTTGGTTTTCTTATTTTTTTAATGCGTTTTCAGGCCCATGACAGAAACATCCGTTCTGTTTGAGGTTGTACTTCTAGAAGAACGTTGGTTTTGATTATCTTTAATGTCTTCTTGTAAGTACCCTCTGTATAAGTGCATCCCTCGAGTGTACTATTGTTAGTTGGAATCTCGACTAAATCGAATAAGGCTCTTAATAGCTAGGTGTGTGTGTTTGTTTTTATTGCTTGCGAGTACAACAAACTTGAGGCGATTTGTTGTCATGCGTTTCAAGCCTTGTGTGTGTGTGTGTGTGTTTTTTTTTTATTGATTGCGAGAACAACAAACTGAGGCGATTTGTTGTCATGTGTTTCAAGCCTTCTGTGTTTTTTTTTATTGCTTGCGAGTACAACAAACTTAAGGCGATTTGTTGTCATGCGTTTCAAGCCTTGTGTGTTTTTTTTGCTTGCGAGTACAACAATCTTAAGGCGATTTGTTGTCATGCTTTAAGCCTTACTTGCGAATAAGGGTGTTCAACTATTTCGGGGTTCAGTAATTTGAATTTTTTTTTGGAATGGTGAGCCGCAGGTATACCATTGCTCAGATGTGATTTAGGGGTAAATCTCTTGGGAGTTGAGGGGGAGTTGTTACGGGATGATTTCATCTGTAAGATGATGCCGCAAATTCAATAAGATTCGAACAATTTGTATACCAACCTCGCTCGAATACAACTTTAAATTCTGGTATGTGACTGCTCGAGCACTAGACAAATTGCCATTTCTAAACCATTATTATCGCCATGAACTCCTCTTACGACAGGTAAACAGATGATGTACCCAAATGCAGACGCTCGATGAGAGTTCTGGCTGGTTCAGGCTGGTTTCGATTAGAATCAATAGGGGTTATGTACATTGTTCCGCACACAGTGGTCTTTTATTCCTTGTGTTTGAGAACTGGTAGTGGGCTTGGAGTGCACTTTGATTTTGGAGAATTCTATGAAGGATTATGTGATCTGGTGGCTTTCGTACCAGTCTCGGCCCGCACCTAACGTCCCTTATAGTTAGACCCCAAGGCATGAGTGGCCTGCGGAAGTTCTCAATTATACCTGGCAGGACGGACACTGACATGGGTGAACAGCTGATAATACTAACCACTTGCTGAAATCCGATTGAAAGATGGTGCATAAGCCCTAATGTTCGATCCTGATTGTTGATTTGTCTAATCTAACCCTTCTAGTAACCCATATTTCTAAATGTCAACAAGGTTAAATGGAATTCTTCTTCTTGTCCTGTGTCGGACCGATCGACAGAAGGTGCGTTCGGTCGTTACAAATCTGCTTGCTTGTTTTCCTCTGACGACTCCGTGTAGTCTGCTCCGCGTTGTTCATGGGCCGTGAAAGCTAGGAAAACTCAGTAATCTGTTTCGTATTTTCCATTGACGTGAGGGCGAGAATAGACCGGTCGGGTTGATCTAGTGTCAACTCTCACTTCCTAACTATATCGATTATAGCCCAATATTACAACAAAAATGAGAAACCGGTCGTGATAAGCAACAGTTCCCAACTATCATTCGTGATTGTCCATGACTGATTAGTTCCGTGATTATGGGCTACGAAACACGATCTACTCCGAACGCACACTCCGTCGACAGGTGACCTCGGTAGTGTAGCAACCTTTGACATCTGAAACTATGGTTATTGGTCACAAGCGTTTTAGTCATGGTCTATGATTTAATTGAATTTGGGACTGGTAGAATTTCTGTTAGGTGGAATCCAGTTAGTTGGGACGTTATTATCATCAGCGTGTAGTTTTATCGTTGGGAGAAACTATTGAATTTGTTCGGAAGTATTCGTGAGTCGTCGGAAAACCACTCATTTGCATTGAGTGTTGTTGTGGTTTGGCAACGGAGGCTATGAGCGAGTTGACAATGTCTGACGCAGGCGCATGATGCCTCCTTCTTGGTGATGTACTTTCGTCGAGCTGAATAATGGCTTCTTTGCGGTATAATTCCATTTGCGAGTTGATGCAAATTCTGGCCCTATTTTTGGTGATGTATAGGGGTGAAAATCAGTTCCCGAGGACTTGTCGGAATTCATTGTTTCCGGTTGATGATAGAGGATGGGGGTACAAGAAAAAAAGGGGGGTCCTAGAGATCCGACCTGACAGTCTTGATGATACGTGAGTTCCAATCGGCCATATTGTTCATTTGAGATTATAGTTATTTCTCTCTCCACTAGGAAAGGTGGGATTATTGGAAGAATTATTGCCGTTGGTACCGAGTTTGAATTCGTTCAAAACCCGTTGAAGGGATTATCACTCACGTCGACTATTCACTTCAAGTCCATCCAACATCAACAGGTAGGCAAATCCCTCGTGCTGGCACATCTCAGTTTCACCCCGATCTGGCGGCATATGCTTATAGAAAACTTTCTTTGTAGGACTTCTTTTTGGAGGGGCTATTGTCCGAAGAGGATATTTCAACAGGACTTTCTTTTTGGAGGGGCTATTGTCCGGAGAGGATATTTTAGGGATATGACTTTTACTACAAGACTTTGAGACAAGGACTCTTTCGGCGAAGGTGTGCCCCAGGGTCATATGACAGAGTGGTGGAAACAACTCCCTTGAAAAGAACCAACACAGCCATTGAAGGGGCATCCCGAGAATACTCTATAGACTCCTGTTTCCCTACGAGTCGTACTGGACGGTACTCCCAAGTATAGTATATGCATAGTGTGGAACAAGCAACTATTCATACCCTTTGTTTTTTGTTCTATTAACCTATTTTACTGACCATATACCTCAGCTCTTCAAGCATCTGTATTTCGAGCCCTGAGGCATAAATTTTTAGCCCTTCAGGACTCCATATTGAAAACCCTTCAGGCTTCGCTTCTCGAAGAACACACTCTAAGACCTTTGAGCGTACCAACCCCCTTTTTGTGAACTGCGGTGATCACCTCGGTAGGGTATAATTTATTGATAGATATTTAAGATAGTATTGCAGGTGGTAATTATCACCTGATTATTTATGTATTGGTAAACAGAGGCACTGGTTGATATTTCATTTATTTTATAGTGGTGTCTTCTAAACCTGTCGGAGGTCAACCTGGTGTTTTCTCCTTTAGAGGGAGTAATTGAAATATATATTTTTTATGTGAACAAGCCACTTTTCATTTAGTGACCAACCTTATGGGAAAAAAGTTTATTATTAGAGTATTGGAAAAAAGAATCTTGGGAAAAGTTTGTGCATGTCCGATAACCTAAAAATCGATTTTGACACATGTCACGTGATCGCTGATATGACGGCAAATTGAAAAAAATTACTATGAATAGGCAAAAATTCGGGTAAAATGGCAAGATATCGAAAAAAGTTATTTGGCAAAAAGTTGCTTAGAATTCAATTTTATAGACATATACATACATATACATAAATAGCAATTTTTTTCAAATATTTTTCTAGCTGTAGAAAAATATCAAATTATTCCCCCCATGAATAGCTTAACCACACTGAAATATTTGTATTCCGATGATAATAACAAAACTTTCTCATTTTCTCCACACCAGAGAACACTAAATTTAAAAAATTGAATTTTGTCAGAACCCTTGCTGTTACATTGGTTCGTATCTAACAGTTATATCACAATTCCACTATTATTGCCATGATAGGAAAATCCAAGAATATCGTGTTTTCCTGTTTCTAATCCATTTTTGATGATAATCGTGCACGAACGTTTCACTTCGCACATAATCTTAAAAATAGTGCGTCAAATTAAAGAGGCTAGAGTTTTCAATATTGCATGCGAAGTGAAACGCTCTGGCACGATTATCAACGAAACTTGATTATAATCTGGAAAACACCATGTTTCTGGAGTGTTATCACAATGGTCGTGAGATTCTGATATAATTGTTAGATACGAACCAATGTAACAAAATCCAATTTTTTTTAATTTAGTGCTCACTGGTGTGGAGAAAATGAGAAAATTTTGTCATTCTCATTGAAATACAAATGTTTAAGTATAGTCAAGCTATTCATAAGATAATAATTTGATATTTTCATACAGATGAGAAAATATTTAAAAAAATAGCTATTTTCAATTTTCTCTCATTATATTTTCAAACTCTGCATATGTGTGTTAAATTCAATTCTAAGCAACTTTTTGAAATAACTTTTTTTGATATCTTGCCTTTTTACCCCACCTTTTGCCTTTTTATAGTAATTTTTTTGAATTTGCCGCCATACCAGCGATCACGTGACATGTCAAAATCGATTTTTAGGTTATCGGACATGCACAAACTTTTCCCAAGAACCTTTTTTCCAATACTCAATAATAAACTTTTTTCCCATATGGTACATACTTTTACATACATAAAGTTTGTGCATGTCCGATAACCTTAAAATCGATTTTGACACATGTCACGTGATCGCTGGTATGGCGGCAAATTGAAAAAAATTACTACGAAAAGGCAAAAAGTGGGGTAAAATGGCAAGATATCAAAAAATGTTATTTCAAAAAGTTGCTTAAAATTGAATTTTATACACACATACAAAGTTTGAAAAGATAATGAGAGAAAATTGAAAACAGCTATTTTTTTTAAATATGTTCCTAGCTGTATGAAAATATCAAATTATTATCTTATGAATAGCTTGACCATACTGAAACATTTGTATTTCAATGAGAATGACAAAATTTTCTCATTTTCTCCTCACCAGTGAGCATTAAACTAAAAAAATTGGATTTTATCAAAACCCAGGCTGTTACATTGGTTCGTATCTAACAGTTATATCAGAATTCCATGACCATTGTGATGACATGACACTCCATAAACATGGTGTTTTCTAGATTATAATCAAGATTCGGTGATAATCGTGCCAGAGCGTTTTGACTTCGCATGCAATGTTGAAAACTCTAGCCTCTTTAATTTGACGCACTATTTTTAAGATTATGTGCGAAGTGAAACGTTCGTGTACGATTATCATCAAAACTTGATTATAATCAGAAAAACACGATGTTTTTGGATTTCTTCATCATCGCAATAATCGTGGAATTCTGATATAACTGTTAGATACGAACCAATGTAACAGCGAGGGTTCTGATAAAATTCAATTTTTTTAATTTAGTGCTCTCTGGTGTGGAGAAAATGGGAAAGTTTTGTTATTATCATTGAAATACAAATATTTCAGTATGGTCAAGCTATTCATAAGAAAATTATTTAATATTTTTATAAAGCTAGGAAAATATTTTTAAAAAATTGCTATTTTCAGTTTTCTCACATTTTCTTTTCAAACTTTGTATATGTATATAAAATTGAATTCTAAGCAACTTTTTCAAATTACTTTCTTCGATATCTTGCCATTTTACTCTTTTTGTCTATTCATAGTACTTTTTTTCAATTTGCGATCACGTGACATGTGTCAAAATCGATTTTTAGGTTATCGGACATGCACAAACTTTTCCCAAGAATCTTTTTTCGAATACTCTAATAATAAACTTTTTTTCCATATGGTACATACTTTTTGGCGGTCACTGTATATGTACAGTGTGTCCCACTTTGAGCAGCCATACCCTCGTATTTTCTTGACAGTACAGTGATATCAGAAATTATTTTTCATAACATATAGTACCCAAAAATATCTAACTTGAGGTTGATGATATATTCGTATATCCATTTTCCACGGCTACCTACGACCAACTGAAAAGTGAAAAATTGGGAAAAACATACTAGGCATTTTTTTATCGCAAAAATAACACCAGATTCTGTTTCAGAACACCCTAGATCTAAGTGCTTTATTCCTTAAAATATACAGGGTGGCATCTGTTACTAGCAACATTATTAATTTTTATTCATCCGAAATGATCGGGTGCTTTCGATTTTTTTTGTCACAAAGAGCCTGAACGTGTTCAATTGAAGCTGAGTATAAGAAATACCCAAATTTTACTTTTTCATGGCTTGCTATGACCAGTTGAAAAGTGAAAAACTGGCAAAAATATACTAAAAGATTTTTTAATTTGAAACTAACATCAGATTCTGGTTCAGAACATGCTTAAACCCCCAGATCTCATTGAAATATACAGGGTGTCTTACAGACTAGCAACATTTTCAATTTGTTTTCATCCGTAATCTTTGGTTATTTTTGATTTTTTTTTTCTATAGTAACAAAGTACCTGAAATGTTCAATTACTGCTATAAAAAATAACCAAATAATACTTTTTCATTGCTTGCCATGACGAGTTGAGAGACGAAAAAATGCGGGGAAAATACATTAAGGATACTTAAAGCACAAACATTTCTGGATCAGAACACCCTGAAATCCCCACCTCAATTCTTATATCTAAAAATATACAGGATAACTTTTATTTATCTGTAATGTTGAATTGTTTCTGAATATTTCTTTTCCAATCAAGAAGCACCCAAAATATTTAATTGATACAGTGTAAAAAAAACAAAATATTATACTTCCATGGCTATATATGACCAGTTGAAAATTGAAAAATTGTGCCAAACATCCTTCTATTACCGAGACAACATAGCCTGGTTCAGAATATACCGCAAAACCCGGGTAATGAAATTATACAGGATATCATCCTGTAAATGGTAACATATCTCACTTTTTATTCATAAATCTTGTTAAGCTTGTTGAGAACGAGAATCCGATGTTGATTTTGTGAAAGAAATTATTATACTCATGATTATATTTTTATTTATAATATTCAGAAATAGGAAAACTGGGAAACATTTCAAAACTTGTTTTCATCACAAAACCAAATTGTGGTTCGAAACAATCTAAATCACTCAGATCAAATTACTTAAATCATTAAAATATACAAGGTGTCATCTGTAAAACTAGCAACAAAATTTATTTAATAAAGGTTAATGTTTCCATTTACAGATGACTTATAATTTCATGATTCGAACAACAGGATCCGGGGCCTTTATGGTGTTCTAAACCAGAATTTGGTGTAAGCTCGGAGACAAAAGAATCTTCAGTATGTTTTCCTTTATAATACAAATTTCAACTGATCATATCTAGGCATCAAAAAGTAATGTTTTGTACTTTGTACAGCATCAATTGAACGTTTTTGGGTACTTTATGACTCGAGAAGAAATTTTGTAAATCAACTAAACGCTACGAATAAATAAGCGTTATCAATTCTGTCAGCTATAGATGACACCCTGTATATTTTTATGATTCAAGAATTGGGGTCTTGGAATTTTAGGGTCTCCTGAACCAGAATCCTGTGTTACGTTTGTGCTACAAAAGTCCTTGACGGTGTGTTCCACACTTTTTCACTTTTCGACTGGTCATAGCTAGCCATGAAAAAGAAATATTTGAATATTTTCTGCAACATTATTCGAACATTCTTAAGTAATTAGTGATTACGGAAAAAAATCGAAAATAACTAAATAGTACTGCTATTTGGGGGTTTCAGAGTGTTCTGGGATAGAAATTAGTGTTATTTTTGCGATAAAAAAATCCCTGGTATATTTTTCCCAATTTTCCACTTTTCAATTTGGTCGTAGGTAGCCATGAAAAAGTAATATTGGGACATTCCCTACAGCATTATTTGAACATTTTCAGGTACTTCGTGACCAAGGAAAAATTCGAAAACTACCAAACATTGCGGATGAATAACAAATAAAAAATGTTGTTAGTTACAGATGACACCCTGTATATTTTAATGAATCATCACTGAGATTTGGGGGTTTTAGGGTGTTCTGAAACAGATCTTGGTGTTATTTTTGCGATAAAAAAATGCCTAGTATGTTTTTCCCAATTTTTCACTTTTCAATTGGTCGTAGGTAGCCGTGGAAAATGGATATACGAATATTTCATCAACCTGAAGGTAGATATTTCTGAGTACTATATGTAATAAAAAAGAAATTTTGAAACCACTTTACTGTCAAGAAAATACGAGGGTGTGGCTGCTCAAAGTGGGACACACTGTATATATATACTAATGAATAAATAATTCTCGAATACGTATGCTTTTTTACATCATCAACCCATATATAACTATAAGAAATGGGATTCCAACTTCAGTTTGAATGAAGCGTTCAACATGTTCATATAATTTTACAAGCTATTTAGAAAGGTGTTCTCCTCATGCACCAACCTGATTATGTTGGTGATGTTTTCATATGCTTCGATAGTAATGGTACATGGAACGAAACTCTACCCTTCATGTGGACGAGGATGATTCCTTTTGAAATCAATAATCTGAGAACTCTAAAAAGTTCAATAGCACAGAATATAAGTTATTGATGAGAAAAAATAATTCTATTGAACAAACAGAAAGAATCAAGTTACACCCCTCACCACCATCAGTTAACATTAGATATAATGCAGACTGTAAAATAAATCATTTTCTAAACGGGGGACACTCGCATTGACGGTGAAACATACCAGGGTACTCTGGGATTATATAGTTTGATTTTCTACTAGAATCCCAAATACCAGAGACCCGACTTGGCGGCATACAAGCAAATGTTTTTGAGTACAGGTGCTCATTTAGATGCGAATGGTAGGCTGAATCCGTCTCAGACATACAAATACGAGAATTTGATTCGCCCACTGTTCAAAGACTCCCACCCAAGTCAATCGGAAATGGGCGGCAGTGTCCCAGATCAATTGACATATAATACGAAGCCTGTAGAATACGTGTACTGGGATGACGTCAATGAGCTAGTTGACTGATATAGGCTACTCGTCGCAGTCAAAGATGCTAGCAGCACCTCTACCGACAACGAGATCGTGGCCATCATTAATGAGCTGAGAGAAGCAGGCTATATTCGATAAATGAGAGCGTTAACGTTTCGCACCCCACAGTTCCATCATGAGCATCAACAAATTCGGTCAGTTTCTCAGCTCGCCGCGCTCAGCAGCAGCCTTATCATTTTCCCGGTGTCATACTCAACTATACGGCAAACGGGGACATTGACGCTGAACATGTGAAAATATGTAATGTCGAAACGCCAACTACTTCGAATGATGTTGTCAATAAAAGCTACGTTGATGACGTCATAGTGAAGCTCAGAGCGGAATTGGATGCGCAGAAACACGCTCACGAAGCCTTGGACATTCGAGTTATGAAATTCATGACACTTTCGTTGAAAACCCACGAGACTTTGAAAAGGCAAATTGAATAAATGTCGAGAACGCCAACGATTCTGGACTTGAGTAGATCATCAAAGTTACTTCCATGACCGCATGCGCAGTAGCGACGTTTTGAGCAAGCCCACATGTAGATCGCCGAAGTCGAGCTGCGCTATCTTACCGCATGCCGGGTGTTATCTTACCGCAAGCCCAGTGCTCGAATAATAAATAAAAAGAATAATGATTGTGAATGAAGAAATTCGAGTTGTTAAAGTGATATAATAATAATGATGTTTAGAAAAATAGGAAAAATGGCGGGTAACGGGAGTGTAACGTTTCAAGGTGCGATTCCAATGAGAAACGTATACAGGGTGTTTGAAAATATATGATTTAAGAGAAAAATCAACAGGGTGTCTCAAAACACTCATCAATTGAGAGAGAAAAAACAACAGGGTGTTTCAAAATACATCAATTTAGAGAAAAAACAGCAGGGTGTGCCAAAATACATTGGAAAAATGAATCATCGCTTCATTGGGGGCATGCAGCGATTCAGAAGTTTTCGTTTTAGGTATATAGGGTGTATCAAAATGGATCATTTAAGAAAAAATATATACCAGGTGTACCAACGTGCCAGTTGAGACAAAAAATATATACAGGGTGTCTCATAAACGTGCATCGTGATGGGGGGCGGTCATTTGAGGAAAAAAAATATATACCAGGTGTACCAACATGTCACTTGGGGCAAAAAAAATATATACCAGGTGTACAAACATGTCAGTTGAGGCAAAAAAAAAATATATACAGGGTGTCTCATAAACGTGCATCGTGACGGGGTCCAACATTTTTAAAGTGCGAATATACAGGGTGTCTCATAAACGTGCGTCGTGACGGGGTCCGACATTTTTAAAGTGCGATTTGGAGTAAAGTTGTCGTTCAAAATTTTAGTCATTTTTCCGAACGAGAAAAGTAGGAGATTTGAGCCGGTTCTGGGCCTCCCCCCACCACTATGACGTCATCAGTGACCTTGACCTATGACCTATGACCTCGACATATGACCTTGACCCATGACCTTGACCTATGACCTTGACCTACGACCTTGACCTACGACCTTGACCTATGACCTTGACCTATGACCTTGACCTATGACCTATGACCTTGACCTATGACCTCGACCTATGACCTCGACCTATGACCTCGACCTAGGACTTGACCTAGGACTTGGGCTTGCCCTTAGCCTTGACCATGATGTATATTGTTGGGAGGTGTTCAGGGTTTGTGTTTGTCCTAGAGATTGTGATGACTTGATTTTTTTTCATACACGGACAAGTACCTTTTGCCAAGTACTTAATATATTTTTCTTACCTCAATGTCTTTCATGTATACTTACTCTGCCATTGTGTATGATCTAATGTGTGGAGTACGCATAAAAATCTAAACCGAAGTATAGAGACGTCTGCACGCCACGGATATCCAGTCAGATATGTGAACTGGCGTCACACACCCATACACTGCGGTGACTCATCGACTACTCTCCGTCCTCTCTTCATTGATATGGTGGGGATGGTTCTGCTGTGACGTTGTATGAATAGTCGAAGCGGATAGAATTTGTTCACCCTCTCTCCCACTCATCGATATTACATATAAAGGAGGTGGGAATGATTGTGAAATCAGTATTTTGTTGAGTTTTGTGCTGAGAAGACGACATCGATAAAATGTATTCCTGTGGTTGTGGTAAATCGTTCACTCGTAGTGATAATCTCCGTCGGCATCAACTTCAAAGTTGCCAAGGTGGCCCTTCTGTGAAAAGGATTAAGTTAGATGTGGCTGCATCGACACCAATGTACACATGCAATTGTTGTAATGTGACAATTCCTACATCCCAAGTTAATTCTCACAAAAGAACTCTCCAACACAGGAACAATGCATGTGTGCAAGTGAGTGATGGCATACAGATTATAAGGAATGCTTTCAAGTGTAGAATTGTGAGTTATAGAGTGGAAAGTACCAATGTTTACACTGAATATATGCCATTCTTCAATGAGATCAGGGAGAAGGTTATTGGATTACTTGAAGAGGCAATAAAGGTTCACAAGATCTTTAAAGTGAATATGGAAGTATTTGGCAGCTACATTGTTCAAACACGGGATTTGAGTGACACGAAGTCATTCAATTCACAGAATAAAATTGTGGATCAGTCTACGGATTTGGGTGCATTATTCGATGGATTCCGTGATGTCATTATTGCTCAGACTACGGAATTTGAAGAACGTGATTCAGGTATTTATTTAAAGTTTCATTTCTATTTATATGAATAATAAATTATTGTTATGTTTCAGGATGGAGTTGTGAAAAAATTAAGTTCCTCGAAGTGAACATCAACAAGTATAGTCCACTCAGCGGATGTTCGTATGTGAAGCTGCCCGAGTTCATTGAGACAAGAAAAGGCGTTGTGAATATTCGTAATGAAGATCAACATTGTTTTGCATGGGCCATCACATCTGCATTGTTTCCTGCGAATGGTAGAGTGTCAGAAGTTTCCTCATACCCCCACTACGCCAATGTCTTGAATGTAACAGGTATGGATTTTCCAGTTAAACTTCAAGCTATAAAAAAGTTTGAGGACATGAATGATATTTCAATTAATGTGTATGGGTTAGAGTCAAAACTTGATAAGGGTAAAATGAAATATGAAGTGGTTGGTCCGTTGCGTTACTCACAGAGAAGACTTAGAAGACATGTTAATTTGTTACTTATAACAGATGATTCTGGCAATAGTCATTATTGTTGGATTAAAGACCTTTCTAGGTTAGTTTCAAGTCAACTATCTGCGCATGAGCATAAAAAATATTTTTGTGATGGATGTTTATTGTATTTCTCTCACGAGCGATTACTGTTACGTCATCAGTTGCATGACTGTAATCACTTGAGTACTACAACACCATCAGTCAATTTCAGAATCAACAAATATGGTAAAATGTTACCGGGTAATGCACTTATGTTTGAAAATTTTGAGAAACAAATGAAGGTGCCATTTGTAGTTTATGCTGATTTTGAATCAGTTCTCAAACCCATTCAAACTAGTCAACCCAACCCTAAACACTCATTCTCGAATAAAACATACAAACACGAACCTTATTCATTTGCTTATTCGATAAAATGTTCATACAATGATAAATTATCGAAATTTGTTACATATAGGGGTGAGGATGCAGCCGAGAAATTTGTTACAAAACTTGAAGATGATTTGAGAAATATTTATCACAATTATTTGAGGTATCCAATTCCTATGGCTGCACAAACCCCCGCGGAAGAAGCAGAGTTTTCTTCTACACAATTTTGTGGAATATGTGATAAACCATTCACGGGTGGTGATGTGAAAGTGAGAGACCATTGCCACCTCACTGGAAAAAAAAGATCACCTGCCGCACATTCCGTATGTAACTTAAATTTCAAATTGCCAAATTTTGTTCCAATCATTTTCCATAATCTGAGTGGGTATGATTGTCATTTGTTCATAAAAGAACTGTATAGAAACAAAGACAAAGTGGATGTTATTCCACAAACTAAGGAAAAATACATTTCTTTCACTAAGCATCTATTCACTCACACATACACTGACAAAGACGGAAAAGAAAAAAAGAATTTTTTGAAAATGAGATTTATAGATAGTTTCAAATTCATGTCGAATTCTTTGCAGAACTTAGGTGCTAACTTAACATCCGATCAGTGTATTGAGATGCATAAACATTTTCCACAAATTGACAAATTCAATTTGATGAGACAGAAAGGTGTTTTTCCATATAACTTTGTTGATCATATTGACAAGTTGAATTATCCAACTCTACCCACTAAAAATCAGTTTTATGACAATCTTAACGGAGAGCATATATCAGATAAGGATTATATGAGAGCGAAACTTGTTTGGCATTTATTCGAGTGTAAGAGTTTAGGGGAATACTCGGATTTATATTTGAAGTCCGATGTTCTTCTATTATGCGACATATTTGAGAATTTTCGAAATATATGCTTAGATAAATATAAATTAGATCCGGCACAGTATTATACAGCGCCCGGAATATCATGGGATGCAATGCTGAAGTATACGAATATTGAATTGGAATTATTGACAGACATTGACATGATTAATTTTTTCAAAAAAGGAATACGGGGCGGAATAAGTCAGTGTAGTGAAAGGAAGCATATAGCTAATAATAAATTTTTACCCGATTATAACCCAGATGAACCTTCATCATACATATCATATTTAGATGCAACCAACCTATATGGTCACAGTATGTCACAACCATTACCCACCAACGATTTTGCATGGCTAACACCCGATGAAATAATCAATTTGGATGTAATGGGAGTGGCATCTGATAGTCCATACGGTTATGTTCTTGAAGTAGATGTTCATTATCCCCAAGAGTTACATGACAAACATGCTGATCTTCCCTTTCTCGTTGAAAGTTTAATACCACCACACTCGAAATCAAAAATTCCTAAATTAATTCCAAATTTAAATGACAAAAGAAAATATATTGTACATTATAAAAACTTACAGCAGGCTGTGGCCAATGGTCTTATTATTATGAACACACATAGAGTGTTGAGATTCAAGCAGTCATGTTGGATGAAACCTTATATTGATTTGAACACTGAAATGCGAAATCGATCTAACAACAAAGCTGAAAAAGATTTCTATAAACTCATGAATAATGCAGTTTATGGGAAAACAATGGAAAACGTTGATAACAGAATTGATGTTAGACTGGTTACGCATTGGGAAAGTATCAAGAGGAAAATTGGTGCTAGCGCCCTAATATCACGTCCAAATTTCAAAAGCTGTTCAATTTTTTCAGAAAATTTTGTTGCTATTCAATTGGGCAAAGTTAATGTATTGTACGATAAACCGCTATATTTGGGATTTTGTATTCTAGAATTATCCAAAACAGTCATGTACAACTTTTTCTATGGATGTATTAAACGTCATTATGCAGAAAATGCCACCTTACTCTACACTGACACGGATTCTTTAATTTTGAAAGTAAATACCGATAATTTTTATGATTTCATGACCAACAATATATGCGAGTTTGATACTTCCAATTACAACGTAGGAAACCAATTCAATATTCCTATTACAAAGTCAATTCTGGGTAATTTCAAAGATGAATTTCCGAATGATCCCATAATTAGCTTTTATGGTACCGGTGCCAAAGCATATTATGTTCAGTCTGTAGGTAGTGAATTCAAAAAAGCAAAAGGTGTCAAAAGATCCGTCATAAAGAATGAATTGACATGTGAAGATTATAAGAAAATTGTCGAACAGGGTGGTCTAATATTCAGGAAGATGAACTCGTTCAGAAGCATATTGCATGACATGTATACTGAATTGAAGAACAAAGTTGCATTGTCATACCATGATGATAAACGGTTCATCATTCCCAATACGACACACACTCTTCCTTGGGGTCATAGCGATATAGAATTCTACCAGAATGATCCAGTAGAGAATATTCGTTGGGTTTCCAATATTATTCAATCTTTTTCCCAAGAGAGTCCTTTGGATCAATTACTTCATTTATTAACAGCTGAATTGAACAAATGAAATATCATTTCAAATGGAAAATTCACCACCATACTTATTTATTTGTATTTGAGATGTAATTACGCTTATTATATAAAAGTCAAATTATACTAGTCAATTTTAGTTAATGTCTTGTCCAGTTACCAAATATATAAAAATATATAAATATACACGTTATTCTGATTTCCTATTGTTTCATTTAAGAGAATAAATATCTACACAGAGATATATAGATTTTAATTGTCTTGAAATCATCAGTATGAAAGATATCAAGGTGGAAGAAAGATGTCCAAAGCTATTGATAAATTCGGCCGTAGACGAAAATGGGGTACTGTCAAAGTTCGAGTTCTTCAAGGTTCCCAAGGTCCTCAAGGTATGGGATTCAAGCTTTCGCCTGACGACCAATATGATATGCAAGGTAAAAGACTGAAAAATGCTGGTGAACCGATAGACGAGAGTGATTGTGTAACTCAATTATATCTCAATGAACAAATTACGGAGACGAAGGCACTTGTCCTTAAAGCCTTGCAGGCTGCCATACATGCCACAATGGCTAAGATTGTACCTGAAGCCCGTCAAGCATTCAATGAAAAAGTAGAGGAGGTGACTGATGATCTAGATCGCAAATACAAAAATCTAAAAAGTGATGTGGATATCAAAGTATGGGATGCTACAGCCACAATGACACGAAAAATATCAGAGTTGACAACTGAACTCGATTACAACAGCAAAAATCTGAAAAATGATTTGGATGCCAATGCATTGAATGTCACATCTGCAGTGATGCTGAAATATAATGATTTGGAAAGAAGGTTAGCTGAATTGGAGAATAAACATCCTGATGTTTGGCTCACACATAGACCAAAACTGTGGGCTCCAGGTAGTGATCCAGAACCCGCTGTTTGAAAAATAAATTTGTATTATGAAAATATTACAAATAAAATGTTCTAAATCAATGTTGAAATTTTTCATTTCTTACTCACCAAATATATTATAGAATTTGGTAGTGGGTGAGTTCTTTTTGAAAAGTATCAATTCAAGTTATGGAAACTTTGTACATTTTTGCCATTGAGTGGCGCAGATGCGTGTGTTTATGTTCTTTGTGTGGCCCTGAAAAGGGCCTATTGGGTGCTCCGAAGAGCTGGGTGCCATCCCGCATATTTATGCGGGACGACCACGGGGGGGGGGGGCAGGGTGAGGACTTAGATGACATCGTCATCCTCGTCATCCGATGACACCAAGATGATGGTGTCATCATCGGAGTCGTCCTCTACGGGGAACTCGTCCGGGTCGAGGTCCATATTTATGTCCTCGACACGGATATGGACCACTTGGCCATCATCCTCGAACTCATCCTCCGAGGAGCTATCGAAGTCGTCGACGCGTTGATCCATATCTTCGTCGTCCGAAGTCGACGGAGATGGATAGTTCCACACATCTGTGGAGTCCGACACCTCATTCACCTGAATCGGACCCCGTGGATCTCGATGGTAAAATGGATCCTGCCTCTCACCCTGGTATACCTGCTGGACCTGTACGGCAGAGACGATCTGATATCTTGCTATCATCGCTTCCCGTTCCAAATCATCTTCGAATTCGGCACAATGTCTCGGAGACGAAGTGGAGTCTGGAAGAGGCATCTTGGAAGACTGATACTATAATCTGAGCTGGCATTGAATTTATACTAGTTCGGGGGTGGCAGTGTAGGGTGGGAGAAGAGAGTGGGGGTTTGAAGGCTGAGAGAAATCAGGAGATGGGAGAAATACACATCATATTATTTTATAAAATATGTAAATAAAATATAAATAAAATATGTATATAAATAAAATATAAATAAAATATGTAAAAACATAATTCAGATGAATTGAAGAAAAATGCCCCATCCTCCGCATTGTTCAATGTGCACCAGACCATTAAATGTGCACTCCTATTTCACTTCATCTTTTTTTCTATTTTTATTCTAAATCTACATATACAAAACTTATATCTACTTACAAATAACTTAACCTTAACCTTAACATATCTAAAAATTAAAATTAGCAAATTGCTCCAGGTTGCTTCGGAGCCGTGCCACCAAAGCCACCCCCTGCGCCTTGGCGTCTTCCAGCCTGGTGACTAGCTGGACCTCCCGGAGACTTTGCTGCCGATCGCGGGCCATCAGCTCTGCCTGCTGGCGCTCAAGCTCTTCCAGCTGGCGGTTGAGTTCTGCCCGCGCCAGCTGACTGTCATCATAGTCCCGCTGGGCCTCCTCTATCCCACGCTTTGCCCGTTGCACACTCATCTCCAGCTCAGGTACGATAGGTGCTGGAGGGTGGACTTCTTCAGCAGTGGGTTGTGGAGGGGCAACTTCAACGACAGGTGGTAAAGGTGCGTCTATAACCGGTGTCACAACAGTTGAGGATGTCTTCTTGGACACCCTTCTTCTGCTGTTGTGTGCGTGCTTCCTCGATGATGATTTCTTCGGTGGTTTTGGAGGCAGGAAATCATCATCGCTGTCAGCAATTTGGATTATAGGCAAACCTTCCATCGACGAATTTGCTCCTGCGTCACGGGATCTCTTGGAAGCAACTCCGTTAATGAACCCACCTTGCCGTCTGCGTTGGTCCATCGTCAGCGACTGCATTTCGGGGGCCTCTCTCCTGATGACGTCCATAACGTCATTGAAGTGCTCTTCGTCTGGCATTTGAGGTGCGGCGCCATCCACCCTGATGTTACTCAGGATCGTTATTGCTGCAAGACCAGTTAATGCGGGAGAATCCATAGCTAAACATACAAAAAAAAATTAAACGGGTTCATGATTACAAGATTGTTAACTTACTCTCAAATTATTACAGCTTGCTATAGTCTGCTAATTCAGTTGGCTGGTGGTTGATCTGGCGGGTGATCTTGTGGATGATGTGGTAGCTGATGTCAGTTCAGAAGAGTGACTGAAGATTATTCGGAGGAAGTTCTTGTTTTAAACACTCAGACCTCCACCCCACTCCTCTTCTTCTTCTCCGACCTCCTACTCCAATCCCCACTCCGACCACCCACTCCTCTTCTTCTTCTCCGACCTCCTACTCCAATCCCCACTCCGACCACCCACTCCTCTTCTTCTTCTCCGACCTCCTACTCCAGTCCCCACTTCGACCACCTACTCCGACCTTCCACTTCAATCCCCACTATGTCTTAAGCCACACCTCTTTCTTTAGCCAGTATCCCTCAGACCAGAAAACCCCACCCCATCATAACCCCACCCCTATTTCAGCTCTGTTATTTGTTACAATGTACACATCCACCTACGGGACAGAGCAGATATAGGGGTGAGTGACAAGAATAACAATTATGAGTGGGAACATTTGCATACTCGAGTGTATCATGTGAATTAACATGCTGATACCACTCACCATTATTATTCATGCCGCAATACCGTACAAAACAAATATCACATAGGAAGCGTTTTTCATTATCACAAGTTTTGATAGTAACAAATGAAAAGCTGCAACAGTACAAATTTGTTGCAACGTCTTCTAACACCTCTGTCATATTTATCTGATGGGCATTGCTCACGATCGTTTCGGGGACATCCTCACAGTCTGGTACAATTCCATCGTCTACTTCTGGTTCTTCTCCGTCATCTTCTAGGAACTCTTCTTCGACGAAGTCATCCCCAGCGGGTATGTCTTGGCGGCCATCTTCAAAATCTACCAGGTCATGGAATTCGCCATTGTCACCATTCTCACCCACTACAACTTCATCTTCTTGTTCCCAAACAAACTCGTCACCTGCCAACACATCAACTTGATTGTTGGCATCTAATTGGGAGAGGGCTTCCAATGCAAAACCAACTTGATCAACCATAATTGCTATACAAACACAGTTTCTAACAGAAAATACAAAAGTCGAATGAAATGTTAGGATTTTGGACCGATTTTATATGTTACAATCGTGAGTGGGGGTTACCACCTCCACTAAACCCACACTTCATCTCCTGAGAATAGCAATTCCTCCATTAACCTAGATTTCCTCGTCATCTAATTAGTGACGCAACTGCAAACAACGAGGATACAAAAATATTGAAGATATTTAGGAAAAAATATTTTATTTTCGAATTAAACCGCAGAAACATGACAAAAATATATCTTCAATTTTTTTTCTAGTAGAATCCACCCATTCAAATCTTTTATCAAGTATGACATATTTCGATAAAATCCATTATAACGTGGATACAAAAATATTAGAGATTCTAAAAAGAAATGTTTGACTTTCGAATTAAAGTGCAGAAACATGACAAAAAAAATATTTTCAAATATTTTTTCTAGTTGAATTTACTCTTTCAAATCTTTTATCAAGTATGACAAATTTCGATAAAATCCATTATATCGCGGATACAATACATTACAGCAATTCCAATATGCACTGATTCAACCCCGCATGGAAACGCCAATGATACCTGCCGTCTACAATAGCTTTAATATTTTAGTAACTGACCGGTGAGGGTGAATTTTACCTGAGATGACCGTAAATTCATTTCATTTGGGTAAATTTTTATTTCATAGCGTCTCTTTGCGATAGTTCAGTTGTGTTTTATCTGTAATGGCGTTAGTAACAAAATCTCAATCAGAAAGTGAAGCGGCGGTTAAGGCACTGTTGGACATGGAAAATATAGTGCCGACTATCATATCACCCATTAGAGAAAACGAAATTGTGGAACAATCGCCTGTGAAAAGTGCAAGGAAGCGTAGTAGGCCGATATCGAAAATAGACAAATTCAAAGAAATCGTCAAAAAAGCTAGCCCATATGCCCGGAATGCATGGAGAATACCGAACTTTTCATTACAACCGAGTGTTAGGGAAGAATATAGAGTGGAGGACTTTAGCGACGACGACGAACCAACAGAACAACAGACAGACAAACCAAAAGACACAAAAAACACTACAGACTCAGGGAGTACTTCTACAGACACAGATACTTCATCTACAGATACAGACACAAAACAGACAGACAACAAACAACAAAGGTCTACAGAAACGGAGAATTTTGTCAAGGAAAGCAAGCGTATGTTTGCTTTACTGGAGAAACTTGATTTATCGACTGATACAGACAATGAAAATTTGAAAAAACTGAACAGTACATGTGATAGGTATGAAAAGAAATTTCGGGAAGCTCAGATACAACGTGACCAACTGAAAAATAAGATAGGAAAGCGTGAAGAAGCAATAGAATTCAGGAAGCAGATGATGGAAAACTATGCAATTTTTTTTTCAGGAAATGATTAATATGCAATTTTTTTTCAGGAAATGATTAGTTGATGAAAGTTCTGAAAGGAGTGCATATATATTAATTGGTCGATGTACACAGTGAAGGGCGATGTAGAGGGGCCCTTCACGGACTTTCATTGATTAATTATTTGAAATAAAAAATCTATTTTAAGCTGGGATCGGAACAAAATTCTAGAAATGAAAAATAAAAATGGAAATATTCATTGATTAATTATTTGAAATAAAAAATCTAATTTAAGCTGGGATCCGAAATGCAAAAAAAAATTATAATCGAATAGAAAAGAGAGGTTCATTGATTAAAAAACGATAAATAAAAAAAACTATTTTAGGCTGGGATTCGAACCTGTACAGCGCAAAATTCTAGATATGAAAAATAAAAATGGAATTATGCAAAAAAAATATAATCGAACAGAAAAGATAGGTTTTTTTTTTGATGGGCGAGTTCAAGGTCACAAAACCAAAAAAAGCCCGAGAAATAAATCTCTTAATATCACCCTCCACCCACCTCCTAGGTGATATAGAGAGATTTCTTTCTCGGGGCACACTGCAAACTCACCACTGAGCTACGCAGCCTCCGAAAGAATTAGTCAAATTTCTTCTATATGAATGTTTTAAATCAAACCCCTGAAATGTATGCGACTAAATATACATGCTCCTACAATTCCGTAAAACTGAAGAGTTGGTCCATCTAGTGCCAAATAGCACAACACATATAAACTATACCAACTGAGCTAATGCGATCTCCGAAGGAATTCGTTATAGCTACCTCTAAAGGCCTTTATTTAACCCTTCATGATAAATTCCCCCAAAGAAAATATGACTTTTTGTGATAGAAGTGCAAGTAAAAGGAACGTATGTGAAATATCTTGCAGTTTACAGGCTTGTAAATTGTACATGCTTCAAAAACTCTGCATGGGCAATTTACAAGCATATATTTTTGACCCTTGCTTGTGTTTATAAACTGCTAACAGTTCACATACGTTCCTATTCAAAAGTGATATTTTCTTTAGTTCAGAAGTATTAACTTTGTTATTACTGGAGGAATTTAACATGAAGGGTCAAAAACCCTGGGTGGGCACCCATGTATCTGAATATTGGCGTATCCACCAGCCATTGAAGTGCAGAATGTTTTGATTAGGGGCAATGCATTGAACCGCTTTTCAGATATTTTGCTGCGATTTTTTTTATATATTTTTTTGGAAATATATGATCATTGCGAAAGTTTTTCATCATAGAACTTTTTTGAAATTCCCACTTATGAGTGAGATATGATTTTTTTAAATATTGATATCGAGATTTTGTTGTAAAATTTATTTCAAGTATAACCTACAATTTTATATTTTTTCTTGGAAGATATGATCATTTTTAATGTTTTTGACCAACAAACTTTTTCTTTATTATCATTCATGAGTGAGATATAATTTTCAAAAATAAGTAGGAGTAGGAGATCTGAGCCGGTTCTGGACCTACCCCCACCATCATAACTTTCAACCAGCAAATTATTTCGCGGTTCGATTCGCGGCCGCGAATTTAATCGCAGTTCGATTCGCGGCCGCGAATTTAATCGCGTTTTGATTCGCGCTCGCGAATCAAAACAGCGGTCAAGGTCTCGAATCCGCGGATTCGTCCGTAGGTCTATTATTTTGAATTTTTCACTTTCTTGATGTCCAACACTTCTTTTTCCTATGAAGTTTGTGAAGGTAACTCCTGGGAGGGAGGGATATCTACTCCCTCTCCTTCTATGGTGGTTTGTTGTCATGTTCATTGTGCGCATGTACCAGTCGACTTGTTTGAATAAAACTTAGAGTCGCATTAACATCAGCACCATTTCTGTCCACATCCCATTGATATCACACATTCCTACGAGCTAAATATGAACTCATTACCAAATTTGTCTGCTGAAGAAGAAGCAATGCCATGTATTGCAACAAATGATGACTTTGGTTTTGAAGATATTCCGGTATATCACTTGTCATCCCAAGAAGGTTTCATCGATGAATATAACATTGATGATTATCTGAAGATGGGAGATATACCGGAACCTTCAGAAAGTGTTGATCCAACCCTTTCACAATTGTCACTACCAAAATGCCCGTCACTTCTCTCTCCTCTTAGTGTCGATACGAAAGCGAAACCATCTAGGAGAAAGTGTGCATCTACTGCTTCAAATCCCAAGAAAACAAGTAAGGGTGTACGGAAACCCCGTAAGAAGAAAGTAGATGACACCTTCAAGAATGTGATAGGTGATTTGGAAGATGTATCGCTTCATTCTTTTGGTCCACTGCAGCGTTGTGGAGACATGCTTAAGAAAGCGAAATGCAGCATCGTAAAATCGAGAGCTATCATCGTCAAATGCGATGACGATGTTCGAAGAGGTAGCATGGACGACGAGGTGGTTCTTCAGAAGCTCGATGCAAAGATTGTATCATCGAAGGCTGAACTGATCAAAATGTGTGAAGATGCAGATAAACTCCGTTTCAAAATCACACAGAAGAATCAGTCCGCCCTTTGTTTGAAAATGCAAGCTGAGATTGAGCTTCAGGAGTCCACTAAACTTTTTGATATGGTAGCATCTGTACGTGATAAGTGGCGAAAAGAGTTTGATCACGCATTCCAATCTGATAGTGATTAGCTCTGAGGATTATGAAATGTTATCAATGTTGTGAGTTGAAATGAAAGACTTTTTCAAAAATCTATGAAGTGGGGAGGAGTATGCAGATTATTTCGGTTTTGGCATACACTGGGCGTTGCGTTTGGTTGGGGCAACGTTCACCACTTCATGATTTATTCATTTTGAAAAAAAACTCAAAAATAGTTCTATATTTTCTATAGTTTATTAATAATCTTACAGCTTAGTGAGAATAATAAGTAATACAATTTCATTCAAATATTAAACCATAGCACTTTTGTGTAACCATGAATTCTTTCCGCTTGGAAGGCCTAACCACTTAATGTATAGTTTATTTCCTTTCCTCCTCAACACTTTTTCAACTAGGTATACGTCAGGATTTTGCGTTTTCAATAATTCTTCTCCATAAAAACATCCTCTAATCGGGCTCCCATCCATGTCTTCAAGAATATAAGTTATGGGGTATGTTTGGTTAATTTTAACAATTTTGAATAGTTCTGTTGTGTAATTGGCAGTGTAACCCTTTTCGAAAATATTCTTGTACTTGCTTATACGTACAATATCATTCATTCGAAATTTGGAAATACTTTGTTTTCTTCGAGGGATTACTTTGGAACTTTTGAATTTCAGTTTTGTTGCTGGCATAACATCGATTGGTTTCATACCAATTGTACGATGCACCTTATTGTTATATTTGCTTGTTATGATTGAAAGAATATTCAACCATTTGTTGTGTCCCATCGCTGAAAATTCTCTATAAAGCCACGTCTTTATTGTTCGAATTACTCTTTCAGCTATGGCCGCCTTCATGGTGCTGAATGTTGAATAATGGTTGATCTTATATTTTCGCATCAAAAATGAAAAAGAACTATTGAAAAATTCTGATCCTTGATCGCTTTGTAGATGTTTCGGGGAATAGTTGGCTTCTTTCAGCACATCTTCCATTGCATTGGTTACAGCACTACCTGTTTTATTTTTAATCGGCTTCGTCCATAGATATTTCGAGTAGCAATCAATGACCACAAGAACATATCGATATCCTTTGTTATGTTTAGCATAAGGTTGTAATTCGGCAAGATCTATTTGCCACAGATCTGCAAAACCTTTGACGGTGGTGGTTCTTCTGATGAAATTACGTCTTGCCGGCTTATGTAACTCATTGACAACTTGTCGTTTGACATCACTTATTTCATTATCCATCTCCTCGCAATCACTTATTTGTTTTCATTCAGACAAACAATTTGACAATGTTACGGCATCATATAATGAGAACAAACTGATCATTTTTGCTGATGTATTAGATTATTATACCTTCCTCACGTAATTCTTCAATTATGGAAATTATTTCATTATCATGTCCAGTGTGTCCAGCTGACTTTGAAGATATCAATAGCCGCAAACGAGCGACTAACTCCTTGGGTGAATTCCAGTAAACATAATTCGCAGGTTTGGGATCATACATTTTCTGCATTTTCATTCGATGGAACCCTTCACCTTTTTTTGTCCTACTTCTGGTCGTCTGATAATGTGATAAGTTTAGTATAGGTTTAATAACTTCACGGAATTTTTTAGATTTCGGGTGTTTGAAACCATTTCGCAGTAGATGTTGTTTGTAAGGTGCATTTGTTAGCCTCAATATTTTAGCATATGTATGACGAACTTCATCATCATCATCAACTTCAGGTGGGTTTTTCAAAAAAATCATGTTGTATAACTCCAGACTACTTGGGAATTCATGTGTTCGTGTTTTATTTTTGTTCCAAAATAATATATTTCCATCACTGAAACGTACATTGTGACTCCCCATTTTCAGTTTTTGTGTAGTAGGATCTAACCGTATGCCAAATATTCTGTCATAAGCTGCATTCTTAGTTTTGACATTTTCCAAATGTCTTTTCAAAACATCTCCAGTATTGTCTTCAAAATTATCAAATACGGACTTTTCATCTTTTCCGAATTCTTTGATGGTATCTGTCTCACTGTCAACAGATGATAATTCACTACTATATGATGAATTATTTCCCACTGAAGTACTCCTAACTTTTATTGGAGTAGACTGAGAATTCACTTGCTTCATCGAAAACGTCGGCTGTGGTGGCTGTGGTTTCGTGGTAGCAGCAGCTGAAGAAAGAACATTTAATGGCTTCATTATGGGATCATAGAGTTTTTCAAGCGCCATTCGATTTTCAATAAGTCCACTCTTGATAGAGTTAAATTTCTGCCGTACAGCTTCTGTTGTCTCAACAAGTTGGCGTTTCAAATTCAATTCATTGTTTTTATCTTCAACTACTTTATCATTTTTTGTCTTCATTTTGCTTCACAAGAGAGAGAATACACTGAAGTAACCTCTATGCAATTCAGCGATCGATTGAATGCGTATTGTATTATCATGGATATATAAAACTATCGAACCCCATGCGATATCTACCTTCATGCATTTTTCTATCCTTATCAATGACCAAAAATCCATATTGATCCTCCCAACATTTAACACACATCAATTGGAATTGCTTAAATGTTACATCGGGTGACACGTGATCCGAATAAATATGGTGTAGATTCGTTTCATCTTGCTTGAACATTACGATAAAGTTGGTATTATCTCGCACTAACTGTTTGGGCACTCGTGAATATGTTTGAGCAAGATAAAAACAGTCAACATCTTTATGACGTCCCATACAGAAATATGATCTTATAATATCCTGTTTTTCACATATTACATCATCGAAAATGAAAACAGAATTTGGTTTGGCATCGGATGGTTCCACTATTTCTGCATTATTACTGAATGTATAAAATCCCAACCCCTTGATGGGTTCCAATACATTTCGTAGGAATTGATATTTGGGTTGATTGAGTGATTTCGAATAGAGATAAACATTTGTGAATCGCAGTCCTTGTGGATGTGTTAAAAGAGAGATCATGGCATTCGTCTTTCCACAATTCGATGGTCCGATAATGAGTCCTCGAACAGATGATGGAAGTAGTGGACCATGCCGCAACACTTTCTGTCCATTCAATCCACAACCGAATTTTTCATCTAGATTATCTACAGCAAACTTTTCTTTCTGCTTCACAATGCGCATCGTACCGTGGTTGGAGACTATGTAAGCGATGATATGCTGTGAACATTTCATTTAAATGAGTACCATCAAACGATACGGATGTGTTCGTAGTGGATGCAGAAAAAGCGGTCGTGGATTCGTTAATAATTTAATAAACAAATTGCCGTTCGAATTACATTTACCCGGAGGATATCAGTATTGTGGACCCGGTACAAAATTGGAAAAACGTTTAGCCCGCAAAGATCCTGGAATCAATAAATTGGATATTGCATGCAAACAACACGATATTCAATATTTGAATCATCTAACTGATCTCACAGCGAGACATAGAGCAGACAAAGAACTCGAATACGCAGCTTGGAACAGGGTTAAATCGAAGGACGCTGGTATTAAGGAAAGAATAGCTGCCCTACTCGTTACCAACATTATGAAATCAAAGAGACGTTTCGGTATGGGTTGTAGTAGTACTACTGTGAAGACAAAGAAGAGGAATCAACCGAAGAAAAAGAAGAGAAATCAACCGAAGAAGAAGAAAAATAATCTCATAAAAATCGCCTTTGGTTCTGGGGTGGTTCATAAAGTGCGGAATGTACTGAAAAAAGCTGGGGGTGAGCAATTTGTGACGAATAATTTGAAAAAAGCCACCGTAGTGGCATTGCATGCAGCACGTAAATACCTCAAAGCTGCCGGTGGAAAGAAAACGATCCGCACGCCTCGCATAATTCCAATTCCTAAAGTCGGAGGGATTCTACCATTGATACCAATTTTTGCTGGATTGTCTGCGCTCGGAAGTTTAGCTGGTGCTGTTGCAGGCATCACCAGAGCTGTGAATTCAGCAAAAGCAAGCAGAACCGCCCTGATCGAAGCGAATCGTCATAATAGGAAAATGGAAAGTGTGGCATTGGGTAAAAGTGGTAGTGGTATATACCTTAAACCTTACCGTAAAGGACTCGGACTCTATTTGAAACCATACAATCCAAAAAACTAGTTGATTCCCTACCTCGAAAACCTCTCACCGACATCGATCTCACTTATTATGCCAAGAAAATGAAAATTCCATACTTTCGCGGTATTTTCATGCGTGATACATTACCCACTAGAGGTCCACGACACCGCGAGACCGCCATTGTCAATTTAGATGGAATAAGAGGATCGGGAACACATTGGGTGGCATACAGCAAATGTGGGAAAGACATTACATACTTTGATAGTTTTGGAAATCTACCCCCACCAATAGAGTTGATTCAATACTTCCAGAAATGTTCGAAAGTGAAAATTCTATATAACTATGATCGCCAGCAGAAGTTCAACACAGTTTTCTGCGGTCACTTGTGCCTGAAGTTTCTCTCTGAATTATTATAGAATGGATAAAACTCCAGCAATGACTCGAGAGGCTATTAGGACGATGGGATTATCACTCAAAATGTATTCAAAATATCGGACCTTGACAAGAATGGATCGAGTGATGCTTGCAAATATGCCGAAGGAAGTGATACTCGCATGCGCTGCACATGAGATTGCTTCTGTTTGGGAAAAGTTACCTAAAAGTCTACAAGATGATGTTGATATAATGAAATATAGATATTGCAATGACCACCACAATCTTGACGGCGAAAGCGTTTCAGATTCTGATGTGAATGATGGTCCTATACCTCGAAAAATATTCTGCTGTTATTGCAATATAAAGGATATGAATATTGGTGCTAATAAAAATGAAATGGATATTGATGAACCATCTCCGAAAAAGCGTAGGTTGTCCCGAGTGTGTTGTAGACAACAATAAATTGAAGTGAAATCCATAAAATGTATCAGTCATGTCACGGAAGTTCGAACTACAAGCTGTCGGGACGAGTGTCTTGAGTGCAGACTTTTTCCCACCCGTTGAATTGGATAGAAACAGTCGTTATGGATTGGGACTTTTAGGATTCTATGGATGCAACACAGTAAATAATATAACTGAAAAAAACAATGTGATCAGTTTTAGAATCAGTGATATAAGTTCACCAATACTTCAGAAGTACACAATTGAAATTCCATGTGGTGCCTATGAAATAGATGAGATCAATGCAGTTATTCAGAAACATATCATGTTTCGATTGTTTCATGGGAAAAATCAAAACGATACCAATGCAGATGATATATTCTACCTACATGCCAATAATAATACTTTCAAATGTGAGATGCGATCAAAATATGAAATTGATCTAACTCATCCGAATTCCATAGCAAAGATGATGGGTTTTAATTTTGATAGATTTCAACCGAATCAGATACACGAATCCTCACATCCGATAAATATAACAACTGTGAGACTAATCCGCTTAGATTGCAACATTATATCTGGTTCATACATAAACAATGAAGAATCCCACATTCTTTTTTCATTCGATATCGATGTGGAGCCTGGATTCAATCTCACAAAAGAACCACACAAGATTATATATATGCCCATCAGTCCAGAAGGTCGTCAGTTGATTCACAACATCACAGTGCGTATTTTGGATCATAATAATAATCTCATTGATTTTGGAAGTGCAGAAGAGATTGTTATAATTTTGGAATTGAAAAAAATCTAATAACTATTATGGGTTTTTGTTATAATAGACAGAATCGACAAGGATTTGAAAACATTCCACAAATAGCTAAAAAGGAAGGTTCGAATAGAAAAAGGCTCATTCCAAAAGTGTACGCTAAACAGTTAGCACACCACACTGCTCTCTCGCTGAGAGATCTCAAATTTTTGAAATCAATTGGACTGAAAGTAAGGAACAATGGTGCTCGAAACAAATAGTGAAAAGTTGAATATATTTGACGAGCCGATGCTCGATCATTCCCTCACAAGTTTACATGAGCATACATATAAACCATATGGATCACCATTGTTTAGGAATTCAGATGAAATTCGAATTGCAATCAATAATCAAGACGTTATACTTGACATTGCTGAGAGTTTCATTTATATAGAGGGTAAATTCACACCTAAAGATGAAACAAAATTATGTTATCTCTCGAATAATGCAATCGCCTTCCTTTTTGATGAAATTCGCTACGAAATGGGTGGTGAACAAGTTGCTGTGGTCAGGAAGCCGGGGATAACATCTACAATGAAGAATATGATATCATTTGGACAATCGCATGCTAACACTTTATTGACAACTGGATGGGGACTTTCGGAAACTAAACAGGATATCTTGGATACAACTAGTCACGTATTCAGTGGTAAATTACCACTGAAATATTTGATGGGTTTCGCTGAAGATTACAACAAAAGTATCTTGAATGCCAAACAAGAAATGATTTTAATAATCGCTCGATCCTTCAAGAACTCATATATTGGTGAGGTTGATGCTGATTTGGAAATCAATAAAATTGAGTGGAAAATAAGACACATAGTGCCAGAAGATAAGCACAAGCTCAAACTTTTAAATAGAATCAACAAAAGCGGTCTGAATGCTAAAATCAAGTTGGCTTATCGCATGTGGGATCTCTATGAACTTCCATCACTACGTGGCACGTCTTCAGACATATGGGCTATCAAGACAACCAACGCCCTTGAAACACCTCGTTACATCATCATTGGATTCCAAAGCACTACCACTTCTGAAGACAGGACAAAGGACATCACTAAATTCACAACTGCTGATATCAATAACATTCGTGTGTACTTGAACTCTGAAGTATACCCATATGAACGTTGGAATTTGGATTTCGATAAAAAACTCGATACTTCGGCTTATTATGCCTATGAGAACTTTCAACGAAGTTATTATGATAAAGATATGAGTGAACCTCTCATGGACATTGGTCAATTTCGACAAAATCCACTATTCATCATTGATTGTTCACATCAGCCGAATGCCACAAAATCATCAACTATTGATATTAAGCTCGAGTTTGAAACTAGGAAAGTCAACTTCCCAGCCAACACCAAAGTATATGCACTCATTCTGCATGATACATTTTTGACATACAATGCATTGGATGGTTCAGTTCACTGCAGATATTGATGAAGACACACACACACACATTTTTTTCATTTTTCTTTCTTTATTCATGTAAAAGAGAAATAGGTAAATAAAACATGTGTAAAAAATTTTTATGTTTTTTTATTCAAATATCATTAGCTTAGAATTCAAATAGTCTTAGGTATGTACAAACAATCTAATATAACTTCTTCTTCATCTTCATCATAATTTTCTCCTTCTTCGATTTCACTATCATCATCATCCAGTTGGTACTTTTTGATGATGTCTTCAGGTAGGTATGGTAGGAGGCGGTGGAGAAATCTTTTCAGCTCACATTCAATCATTGCGTCGCAGAGGTGATGTAGATCAAAAGAACCATCTGTATATTTCTCGCAGAGATCCACACCCTTTTTGTAGTTCTCGTAATCACGCATACAGTGTTGGATCCTTTCTTCATCATAGCATACGCTCAGGTCATAAATGGTGGCGTGGTGAGCATCCTCGCTCAAAGCACGCAACTCAGAAGTTAACCTTTCAACGGCGGAAGAGATGTCTATGGCTTCGGTCCAGTGTTGACTTGCATACATCATCCACATTTTTCAAAAATGAAGCTATGATCAAAGAGAAATTATTGAAATAAGAATGCTACAAAAATAATCAGTACTACTCACATTAGACTTTTGATGATGTCTCCACCGAAGAGTGTGTTTAACAATGTATGAAAAGTTTTTATATTTTCCTTACAATTATCACCTATAATATAAAAGAATCAGAATTAGAAGATATGACAAGTGGAAATTATATATTACAATTATTCAGTGAGATCAAATTTGACCAACGATCTCGTTTTCATGCCGGCAAAGCTTTGTGGACTCTGACCCAAATATGCTACTGTATATTTACCACCTGATGAATTGATGCATGCTACATCATCATCGGTAAATTGTTCTGAAACGCGTTTTGGCAACCATGTTTTGAATAATGTATCATTGCTTACATCAAGTAGTATCAATAAAATGGATTTACCAAACCGGGTAGAACAAACTGACATCGTCTTAATTGGGTAAGCTTCATTCAGTGGCAAAGATGATATTACTTTTTGCTCTAACACTTCCATCTCTTGTTTAATTATAGAATTGATTTTTTGTAAATCTACTTTTGGAACTGACATGATGATAATATATATGGAAAATATAAATAATTTTCAATAGAAAAACACACTCACTGATCTCTCTCACTGTGTAGGCACTGAATAACTTCACTACTCTTGCTGACTGCTCGACTGCTAGGTATACAACTTCTGATTTCATATCACCATACCAACTTCTTTTATAATAGATAGTGAACCACCCCCCACCACAGACTTATGAAACATGTATGATACAAAGCCCCCACCATGCGCGAGTTTGCATCGCATCGATAGAGGGCGGAGAGTAAATAGTAGTCGATGAGTCACCGCAGCGTATGGGTGTGTGACGTCAGCGCGGATCCAACCCACCCTATCGAGAGCGAGGGTGGATGCGCATAGCGTCACGCGACCCCTCCTCCCACCACCATCGCAAGGTATACATCACTGGAGAGTAATCAGAGTTCACATATCTGACTGGATCTCCGTGGTGTGCAGACGTGTTGTACCCTCTCTATACTTCGGTATAGATTTGTATGTGTACTCCACACATAAGGGCCATACACAATGGCAGAGTAAGTATACATGAAGGACATGGAAGACATTGAGGTAAGAAAAATAAATTAAGTACTTGGAAAAAGTACTTGTCCGTGTATGAAAAAAAAATCCAAGTCATTATAATCTCAATGTCAAACACAAACCCTGAACACCTCCCAACAATATACATCATGGTCAAGGCTAAGGGCAAGCCCAAGTCCTAGGTCAAGTCCTAGGTCGAGGTCATAGGTCGAGGTCATAGGTCAAGGTCATAGGTCAAGGTCATAGGTCAAGGTCGAGGTCATGGGTCAAGGTCATAGGTCGAGGTCATAGGTCATAGGTCAAGGTCACTGATGACGTCATAGTGGTGGGGGGAGGCCCAGAACCGGCTCAAATCTCCTACTGTAGCCAGGGAATTCCTTAACACAGTCTATCCAAATCGATGAATCGGTAGGGGTGTAGAAGAACCTAACCAGGCGTGGGCACCAAGGTCCCCAGATCTAAACCCGATAGATTTTTATTTTTGGGGACATTTGAAGTCGCTAGTTTATAAGACTCCAGTAGTGAACGAGGAAGATCTAAGAAACCGAATAGTAGACGCCTGTGAATGAATAAGAAACACACCAATAATTTTTGAGCGGGTACGAGATTCAATGACTAGACGACTGACTGCCTGTATCTTTGCTGAAGGTGGACACTTCCAACAATTTATTTGAATACCATTTAGTTTTGTTTATTTTAGTTTATTCTACATATTTAAAATTTCCTGAAATAAAATGTTGGCATTTCTTGCAAATTTTATTAAAACAAATAAACTATTTCGCTTAAGGAAGAAAACTACTTACTTAAACGTCAAATTTATTTCCAAAGCATTCTTGTGAAAAAAGCAAAATATTCGTAATAACTTCAACATGCATCGATTATCAAATAATCGACTTGAAGTTTTCAAGTCCAAATATTTAGAAAACGGTTGCTTATAGCGACTAGTAACAAGGGTAGCTTATTTACGTAGATATGATAGAGGAATCGATTTTTTTACTGAAAATGTGCTAGAAGTACGCCTAAAAAAGTTATGAATCTTTAAAAAAGATAAAGACGTGTAGGTGGCGCCCCCTACGAGTAAGAGCAATAAGAACATCAGGTTCGAATTCGACACCTCAAAAACCTCCTATTACCAAGTTTCGTTTAATTAAGTTCAGTATTTCAAAAGTTATTTGAAAAAAACGAAAATAAAAATGAAACTTCAACATCCTGTATCTTGGAAACGAAGCGTTTCCGGACATTTATTTATTTGGACAATTCATATTAGAATATTGTGAGGAATCACCTCCTGAAGTTTGTCAAAGTACTTTTGAATCACCCTGTATATACCACTGTGTTCTCTATGTCAGAAAAAATATCAGTAAATTTTCTAAGAATTGTGACAACCACGATTACTTCACTAGACACGGCGATTTGCTACAGATACCAAAGCATACCTCTGAATTGTATGAGAAAAACCCCAATTATATGGGAATTAAGTTTTATAACAATCTACCGACAATTATAAAAAATGAAAGTAATGTTAATACGTTCAAAAGAAAACTGAGGATGTTTCTTGTTGAAGGTTGCTTCTATAATCTAGATGAATATATGTCTCGATAACACCCCAAATAATTTTAACATGTTGGTGTGATGTGAATGTCCCACTCATTTATGTCGTATGTACCTTTGACTTGTCTTATATCACTATTGTGATCCTAAAGATGAATAAAGTATTATTATTATTATTATTATTATTCTTATTTAATTATTTATAACAAATTAATTAACGACAGTTGCGAGTGCCAGACCTATAGGAATATAAGGACGGACTGTCTTCCATAGTCTTGTTCGTAAATTGTGGCTAGTGACTATCGTACATTTCAGGTTTTTACGAGATTTGAAAGTGTGGGGGATGTAAGAAAGTGGCAAAGTAAGACTTGATTTAAAACCTATAAGTACCTAGCTGATTTCTGTTCCATTTCTTGCCCTGCTTCATATGAATTATGAACTGTACAAACTATGAATCACTATCTACAATTTAGGAACTAGACTGTATGTGATGGCAGGGTTAGTATTCTCCTAGTAGGTATATTTTACGAAAAAAAGTCCTCTATTGAGTGGCCCATGCAGCCCTCTAAATCCAGCACTGTTCAGGATTAAAATAATGATTGTGTTATAAAACTTTCCCATTCACGGCAAAAATTCAAAGTAATTTTCACACGAATTTAACAACATGAATAAAATTGTTGGCCTGAGGTCTATTCATTTTCTAATGACATCTTCGTTTTTCTCTCTTTCAAGCAAACGAATTTTTCATCAGATTATCCATAGTCAAGAGACGTTTTTCAATTAAACCTAATCAGATTGCTTTTTGTAATTATCGTTATTCGTTTCATTATTTGCAGATTTATTTTCTGGTTGTGCCTTCGGCTACTGAAAAAGTACCAAACTGAATAAGTTCCAACGCTAACTCAGGGTGGGTAACTCATTTCGAATATGGTGAGTTTTCTATTCATTTATATTATAATATTTTGCTATGAGGATCCTTCATTATTATTCAAGTTGCTTCGATATCTGTCTGCTGATAATAATAAATCAATTTCAGGTGTACAGAAAACTCTTGTGGATGAGTTTCTTAAATGATTTGATGATTTCAATGAAACTCAATAGGATTCGAAAGGATCGTTATGTATCGCCATTTTGTTTAGGATGAAAATTTTTTTCTGAACTTTTGTACATATAGAAAATTGGAAGGCGATTCAAGGGTATACCCACCATGCCTTTTAAAAAATATTTCAAAATGGTGTTGGAAGATACATGATTTTTTTATGTCAAAAAGTAGCTTGTGAACAACTATTTCACCAAAAAAAATTCAAATAAAAATTCCAATCCGTTCAAGAGTTAAGGGAGGGGGTTACTTCATGGACACACTGTATAATTCATTTCTCATTTTTAGTCTGCCATCAAGTAGTGTCGTCTATTCTCCGTAAACTGATTTGGCTTCTTTAATGTGATACAAAATAGTCGTGGTGCTTTTCTTGGAACCTATAGAGTTGGCGCTGGATATAGAGTGTGTTCCAAGTTATCATTTGCCTGGCAGTATCTTGCTAATTTGACAAGATGATAAAAGGAATAAAAATATTACTTTGAATTTCATAAAAATACCTTCCTGAAGGATAATGAAAAAATGTATTATATTCGACAGCCCTCACTTTTTATTTTCAAAAGGCACCAACTGTACGTTTCGCTACGACTATTGTATTCTACATTAATTACATATTCTTAAAGTTCAAAACAGCATCAACTGACACTTCACCATTTCATCATCAATATATTTTTTTCTTTATATACAATGCCAATTTATGTTCTCTTGATTGTGTTGAATAAAGACATTATTATTATTATTATCATTAGTTGAAGAATGAAGATGATTCCAAGAGACAGTGGATCCTAACTCATTATTCAACGGCACTCGGCCAATCACAGATTCTGAATTTTCAGAATCCACGGTAACTGAGAGGTGTAGACCAATGACAAAACAGTAAATGTACCAAACAAATTTCTCAACAAGGCTTTGCTTTATTGGACTTGTCACGGCTTGGCATCCGCGAATGTCAGATTGACTGTTTTCTTTCTTAGTTTTATCTTTAGCTCCTGATGAAATCTTCTTGCAACAAAAGTATTTCGAATAATATTTATCTGAACATTCTACACAATCTCGATGTTTGGTCAAACAGAGTTTGTTTAGTCATATGCCATGCACAAATTTTGTAAGAACCTGTGTGGTCCAGTGGTACGGACCCGCGGAAAAGGGCGTGACTTCGAATCCTAACGGTGAAAGTTTTTTTTTTATTTTTCTCCTCAAGCATTTAGTTATTCGTGTATAATAATTATTCTTCCTCATATAGCTTTGTAATTCACACTACTTTTTGATTAGAAAGGCAATAATTTCGATAGATACCTATAAGTACCAGAAAGTGAGCTTTCGTCATAAATTTATAAATTTTCGTGTAGTCGTAAAGAAAGTATAGTCTTCTACTCGCGTGTAATAAGCATTATACGCTCGTTGAAGAAAATACTATTTCATTGAAAATTGCGTGTCTTTCTATTTGGAATGCAACGATAGCACATACTCAGTACTTTTTTCATTGATAACAACAAAAACATTAACATCAACTAAAAAATCTAGTCCGGGAAGTGATACTTTCTCAAAGAAAAATCGTCCGGGAAGTACGTACTTCCCGGACAGTTGCCGAAAAAATGTGTGAAATGTGTTAACAGAATTCTATATATGCTTCACGAATGCCTTTTTTGATATCTCAATCCATAGTTTGTGTTTGGTAAACCAAATATTTAATATAACCCTACAAAAAATAGTAAATTAGTAGTGATATTAGATCTGGCGAGCAGAAAAGGCTAAGCTATATGGATTCATAAGTATCAATCCACCACGTAAAACATGTTTTCGGTAATTGAAATATTAGCTGCGGTCGAAGTTGAAGTTGAACGTACTGAGCTTCCACAGCATTGTTGTGTTCCGGTTCTAATGGCACTAGAGGCTGAATGGATTCTACTATACTTTTTGAAATTTTCATTTTTTTAGCTACCCCCATGGCGTTTTAAAGTTAAAAGATCTGCCCCTGCATTAACTAAAATAGTCGCAGGTGACCTTCGGAAACAGTGGCTAGTATTTAATTCAAGGTTCGGTAATTTAAAAAATTTCGCTATTTCTTTCGCCATGGTGCCAAATTTATTTATCCCTTATCCCCACAGGCTGTTTCGTACATTTGCTATTTTTGTAATTAAAATCGTGTTTCATTTGTGCATGGTCGAAGCTTCACATATTTTTTGTAAATTTGGTAGAATTCTCCTGTGACTGTGAAATTTCTAGGAACCTTGGTTTTAGTATTGGGCAATTTTATTAAAAGGGTCGAATTAAGATTTTCCATGTCATCAATTTTTAATTTTCGAAGTTCATCACAACGGATATAGCTAAAGCAGCCTGAAATCAAAACCAAACATTCATTTTCCGATAACAATATGAAAATTTTCAATTTATACCTTTATCAGCAAATACTTTTCATCAGGTGCATCTTTTAAAAATTGTTGAATTTCTTCAGAAGTTAATGTTTTTGACTGTTTTGGAACATATTTTTCAGATTTGCGTTTTTTGATATAGGTATCAACACAGTTTTTAATCATTAAGGTACTCCTCAGCATCGAGTACTGAGACCATAATGTTGATGATTTCAATCTTCTTGACAACTCTTCAAAATAAACTAACAAGTTATTTTCGGAACAAGAATTTACCTTGGCTTTCATTTTCCAGTCCATAAGGTTTCTGTGAGCGATTTCATATTTTTCTCTTGATGTGCTTGGTAGCAAATTATTGCAAACATCTAGGTATTGCTTTCTGAATAATTTCTGGACGTGTATTTTCCGACTCTAAATCTTCGTATTCCATTATATTCAATATTTAATGGATCTGAACTGTTTATATTATAACAAATAACAATAAAACTATTTTCGTTGGGTAAGTTGACAGCAATAATTATGCAGTGCTTCAGTTTTGTTGTTATAGAAACGCTAACAATGGGGTACTTGGATATTGCACGCGAATCGTCGGCGTAGCGTTGTCAACGTGGAGAACGTGTCATATCAATCTGATATGTAACAATTCATGACTGACTTGGATTATCGCGATAACAGTGAGAAATTATTTCTCACTGCGTGAGAAATCTTTCGTTTTGAACGTATGAAAGCGATGAGAGAAGTGGCACATTGTATAGCATCCGTAGAAAACAGATATTACTCAACAATCGTGGGGCGGTACTTTTTTCTGTTGAATACTTGCAGAAGAATTACCCACTGTAGTTTTTTATAGAATAAAAGATTGGATTGGATTCAGTTTTCATTATTAGTTAAGTAGAGTCTTCTTTTCTTCATGAATTATCCACATTAGTTCTGCATTCAAGTTTTGTCGGGACAACTTATGAACATACATTCCAACAGTTCTGGAAATGTTCCTACAAAAAACGAATCCGTAAATCCTTGAACCATTCCTGTCATATTCATTTCAAGATATCACTTACGTGATCATTCCGCTACAGAAAGGAAAAAGGTTTTTCGGATGATGGTCAGACACGTCGACTTTTATTTTTAGTCAGTCACATTCTACGCATATCAAAATGGGCTCACTTTATATTGAACGGTCACAAGGGATGATATTGGGCTGATATCCTATTCCAGGGATATTTCGTTGAACGTGAAGACTCGTCCGTTTTTTATGTTCCACACCAATGAGAACAGTTTGCAATGTTTCGGAAGAGTGGTATTCAATACTTGCCCTATATTACATACGAAGTCGAATTATTTAATTTTTTTAGCAAAAGGATGGTTTTTAATTAATTATGTCCACATAAACGTCTCGAAGACGTGTTCAAGACGTCTAGTTTTGTAACAATATACGTATTTACGATGTCTTTTGGACGTCTTCAAGATATTATTGGACGTCTTGAGGACGTCCCGAACATTTCAGGGTGGACGTCATAAGGACGTCTTCAAGTTGTCTTCAAGTTGTCTCCATGCTGTGTGGGTATTCGAAAACAATTTAGATAAATAAGACCCTAGTGTCAAGAGAACTGCTACTTAACTGAGTAATGACATTTATAACGATAGTCGTCGCCGACCGATGTAGGCCAATTGTGGCAAATATCTGTCAGAAAACAATTATACCCCTGGGTATTGAATTATATCCAACAGATACTTGTGCAATGTACCTCGTTGCAGAGGAAACAATTGCAAGCGCTCCCTGTAACCAAATGGCAGAATTTTATTTTGATTCGGACAGGGGGACCACCTGCAGACTAGTTTCGAGGTTCTTGCCTCGTCATCAATACAGGATAGGTCACTACAGACAGCTTTGAAGCCATCTGTTCCCTGTCTGAATTATCCCACAATTCCGTCATTTGGTCAATCTGGTCTCGCGCTGATGAAACGGGTGTAAGCTGCTTCACCTGGTGCCTAGTAGATCAAGAAGCACTTCGATTCTCCGGGTTGAGAGATTCAGTCAGATATCTGAAACAAAGCTCAGAGTTCTTTTGGAAGATCGTTTGATAACGAGAGTCGTCGCCGACCGATGTTTTTACCCTTTTTACTCCATATACATCTACTACGTAGGCTAATAGTGGCAAATACCTGTCAGAAAACAACTACTCCCCTGGCTAATACCACGACGGGTATTGAATTATATCCAACAGATACTTGTGCAATGTACCTCATTGCAGAGGAAACAATTGCAAGCGCTCCCTGTATCTCTGAATCAAAACAGGTATATATGATATATGAATGACATTTATATCACTGATAGGTTCGAACAGAAGTACATAGGCTGAACAATTTTAGATCAAGTGCATGATAAACAACATTCATTATGCCCACAAGTTAGCAATTCAATTGGCATTTGTGTGATCAATAATCCATGATCAGTAAAATGGTCAATAACGGGTAACAATCTGTGGATTGAAATGGGTGACTTTTTATTTCCAGGAACATATTTTTTCTCGTGGTAATCAACTTGTTTATTTGTCCAATATAGCATTCAAGTTTTCACTTCGGGATATTGAAATTTTGCTAATCGTTGTGCAGAAATAAAAAAAAATACAATTCCATATTATTTGTGTCCCCCGTACGAAAATGAGTTTTGCTGTGGTCTTTCTTGGTTGAAACCTCCAAACGATTCAACCGCAACTGCGGCAGTTATCATCAGTGGCGGGGTCGAAGTACTCTCCTTGACGTATCAATTTAAACTGAATCTCTCGTTTCTGGCTAGTCATTTATAATACTGTACTGGTGCGCACTTTCTGTGTGTTCTCACGTACTTTTTTTTCTCTCGATTTGGGTGATTTAGTTTCATTTTGGCGCTTTCCAGTGCTGTGTGCCAGATTTTTGGTGATATGTTCTATTTTCCTTTCTATTGAAGATATCTTGGTGCTTGTATATTTTTATGGCTTCTAAATACACAAGGGTGGTATAAAAATATAAACCAGTAATTTTGGGTTTTTAGGCGAGGATCGATTGTAGCACCACCAAACTTGGTATGCTAGTAGGTGGAACCATGATAAACACGAAAAAAAATTGTTTACCAAAATTCCAGGGGTGGAACCTATTTTTTTTAGTTTAAAAATAAATAAATAAATTTTTGCTGTTATCTTGGAAAGTATATGAAAACAACTCAACAAGGGGAAAAACAATTCAATTTTCCACCAAAATAATTCACAAAACGTGATTGAACGTCGACATCAAATCTCAGGTTCATACTTACTCGCCGCTGAAGGTTCTGGCGGAGCCGAATATTCGATTGGTCATAACTCTATGCTAAAAATGATCGAAGAAGGAAAAGGAAAAGTTCATATCGTTTCTGAAGACTCCTACCTTCTCATGCAAATATAATATGCGAGTATATGAATACCTAAAATGTGTTTTGTCGCACTTCACGCAGATGTTTGCGGATGATCCGAAAATCATGAATAATTTAGTAAATATGGAATCATTATACTGATGCAGCAACCCATACCTTCTTTGAACTATATGTAACAATTTTAAAGTAGTGTGACAGGCCCCACTTATAGATGCCAAAAAAAAAATTGTTTTACTCCTGCCTCATATTCAACTTACCCATAAAACCGGCATTCTCTTCAGTGAAAATAATCGCTTTATCATATGCTGCGTATACAGTGTGTCCCAGCTAAAACTTGTCACCCCCCTAATATCCGAACTCATGAAAAAAATTGAAAATCGCTCAGACCCGTCGATTTTTATTTCAAGGGGGAACACTTTCACCAAATACACCATCATTGTGTTGTCAACCCCCTCAACCCCAGCACCCCCTACTTCAGAATTTTCAATGGGACTACTATACTAGTGATACATTATTTTGAAGGGAATTCAATCCCAAATACATCGGTGTACTGAAATTGAGGATCGATCAAGTGTTGTTGAAGTTTTAATGAAAACTAAGTTTTATCAAGATATTTTTATTTTTCATCATCTAAAATGTTATCATCGTAAGAAAGGTTCAAAATGTGAACCATTCAGTTCCGTACAAAAGTATAAGCGATTTTCGAAATGTCTTCGCACATTGCTCAACATTTCTGGAGTCACTGCACGACACTCCACAACAATTCTCCTGCGTAGATCATCAAGAGAAGCTGGCTGTGTAATATAAACTTTGGATTTCAAATGACCCCATAAAAAGAAGTCTAATGGTGATAAATCAGGAGATCTAGCCGGCCATTCTATTGGTCCTCGCCTTCCAATCCATCTCCCTGTGAAATTGTCATCTAAAAATTGACGTACAGGTGCAACAAAATGTGGAGGAGCTCCATCTTGTTGAAAGGTGAGCTGACCTTCAAGTAACCTATCATCGTCTTCAAGTAACTGAGTGATTCTGGGGTTCACAGTTGTATCAAGAAGTTCAAGATACGTATGTCCGTAGAGGTTACCATCAATAAAATATGGACCTACGATATGATCTCCCAGAATACCAGCCCAAACATTCAATTTCTGGGGAGTTTGTGAATGAGTTTCCCTGTACCAATGGGGATTTACGTCACTCCAGTATCTGCAGTTGTGCCTGTTCACATGTCCATTTAAATAAAAAGAAAATTCGTCAGAAAAGACACATTGTAGAGGTAATTATTATCACCAATCAATAATTGACTCATGATTTCACAAAACTCTGTACGTCTGTCAGGATCATCTTCATTTAATTCTTGTACATTCTGCATTTTATAAGGATGGAATTTTGCTTCTTTCAGAATTCGATGTACGCTGCTTTTAGAAACTCCAGAAATTCATCAATTGAAGGACGTACTGATATGATGTGGTTTTTTCTGGATGAATTTCATTGAAAATTCGAGCCGTAGCTCTAGCACATCGTCCATTTTCAAAATACGCAGCTACAATGGATATTCTCTCCTGTACAGTATAAACCATTTTCGAATGTTTTCAAATTGTTGAATGAAGTGACTCGAATACATCAATTACCAAGGCGTAAACAAAGATATGCGTATACAAAAACACATGAGGACAATTTTTTTTTCATAAAAACGTCTGTCTCACCTTTTAAACTATTATTTCTGACACCATATTATTTTTCAAAAAAGTGGCATACCCACAGTGAACCTTTCTTACGATGATAACATTTTAGGTGATGAAAAATAAAAATATCTTGATAAAACTTAGTTTTCATTAAAACTTCAACAACACTTGATCGCCATCCTCAATTTCAGTACACCGATGTATTTCGGATTGAATTCCCTTCAAAATGATGTATCACAAGTATAGTAGTCCCATTGAAAATTCTGAAGTAGGGGGTGCTGGGGTTGGAGGGGTTGACAACACAATGATGGTGTATTTGGTGAAAGTGTTCCCCCTTGAAATAAAAATCGACGGGTCTGAGCGATTTTCAATTTTTTTCATGAGTTCGGATATTAGGGGGGTGACAAGTTTTAGCTGGGACACACTGTATGTTTAATAACACTGTTGTGAAGTGCAAACCTCAAACTTGAAATCACATACTTCATTTTTTATGTAGGATGTGTATGAGCGATTACTTTCAAAATTTACTGAAGAAACTGACGGGATTATGGGTGAGTTGAAAACTGAGGTAGGAGTAAAACCCAGTTTTTTCTTTGGCATGTGTATAAGTGAGACTTGTCTCACTAGTCTTAAATCATATGGTTCAAAGAGTGTACTGATTTCTGCTTCAGTATAATTATTTCATATCAAATTCATGACTTACGGAACATCCGTAAATATCGTAGAAGAGTTATGTGAAGTGGGACAAAACACATTTTGGGTACTTAGATACTCACATTTTATATTTGGATATGCACTTTTTCTTTTCCTTCTACTATAATTCATAGCAAAGATATGACAAATCAAATTTTCGGCCCTGTCTTAACTTGCAGTGGCTGGTTAGCGCGAGCAAGAAATGTGATGTAGTCGTTAAACCACGTTTTCTGAGAAAACGAGCGTATTTCATAATATATTACTGAAAATCTTTCTTGTGGAGAACTGAATTATCTCTCAACCTATCGAAATCTTTTTTGATCAATCTCATACTTCCACCCCTGATTTTTTGGTAACCAATTTTTTTTCTAACAAGTTACTGGACTAATATAGGAATTTTTATTTCTCATTATTCATATCTAGCTCTATATCTAATATTTTCTGGAAAAATTGTAGACATATATAAAATCAAATTATGGGCGGGTTAGATGAATTTGATAAAAAAATAAAAATATATGCCATCGGAAGGAGGTCGGTGAAATGATGGAACAGAATTTTTTGCTTTCTGGTTGATCTAGTGATTTTCGATAATTTCATTCTATACCAAACATCTAGGCGATCGAAGACTAGTCAACTGACTGAAAAGAAAGGGCAAGCTAGCTCATCAGTTTTAGCTAATAAGAAAACTATTTCCGATGACGTCAGACTGGCGAAAAATGGATCCCACTTTCTTGAATAAGGTACATACAGGAGATGTAGATTCTGCAGCGCCAAGGCCAACGAAAAACGTATACATTTCACGCATGCTCGCATTGTGAAGTCCCAGTTTGTGTTCAAGAATGTTTAAAAAAACTTCAGCGGAGAAAAATCCTGTATATTCCAGAGAACATTGTGGGAGCCGTGGAAAAGTGGTGGTGTCATTCTTATAAAGCTGTAGGGAACACCTCCCGAGGCATCAAGTTCCAAAGAATTCGTTGAAAGAACACAAGCCCTGAAAAAGAGATAGATGTTCAGAATGTCTCCAAAGTGACAGCATATGGATGTGAGAACTGAGCTCAATGGGTCAGTCTCGATGGGTACTGCTGATGGTCATACCGATCATTGAAATGGAATATTTCATTGGTATGATTACTCCTGACATGATTTCAATAAACGTTTCGTAAAACTAGATTTATTTTATACGGTTTTTGCCAACTGTTACAATAATAATTTTCATTTCTTTTTCTTGTGTTCCTTTCTTCCTAGTCACATCATTTTGGCGACGACAACCACTCAATACACCAAAATTAACGTTGTAGTTGGTGTAGAAAATAGTCATTTATGAAACGACGCTCTCTAACGTTGTTTTAACGTTAGGCATGACATCAGTCAAGCTACGACGTTGTCATAACGTTTGATCAACCCACTACAAGTAGTAAATATTCTGGGAATGGGAATAACGTTCTAAAAACGTTTAAGTGACAACTTCAGTTATTTTAAATGTTTTCCCGACGGTAAAGCGACCTTGTGAGATTCAACTAAGCTCTGGGTGATTTTTAATTTAATCACAACCAACCTTCCTTCAAATATTTACTGCAGAGGACGTATAGGCCAAATTGAGATAATAATAATTCACCCTATTTATTATATATTTTTCATTTCGGTGACAAGGACCATTGTTTGCTAAATTATTTGACAGAAAATGTATTTATAGTAAAGGAAAAAGGACTAGAATGAACTTTCGAATCGAAAATGAAAAGTGCTTAAAAATACCCTTCCCTTCCCTTACATACAAAAAAATAAGACGTGAAGAAACTTCACGGGCACAAGCTAACATGAAGACAGACAGTTTGGAAATCTTAAGTTTTATTTAATTTCTTCAGGAACAAGTACCAACCTGAATAGAGAGATATTAAGGAAAGCAACTACTTTTACCCGCGTAAGGGATGAAAATATTGTGGAAACCAGAACATCACATGGCTCTCTGAATAAAAAATCAGTACAAGATATTCTTATTTATTATTATTTTGAGCTATTTACCTTATCGTGGAAAATGTAGATATAAATAAAAAAAAGCTTTAACAACTCTTTCTCCTTTTCAATTGTATACATCATTAATTCAATAAATTTCGTCCCGAACATTCATGAAAAATATTTTCAAAAATGCATACAGCAAACAAGACCGACCACAATAGAAGCACGGACGAGAAACCAATATTTTCATAATACACATTGCCATAAATCACGAACCCGACAAATAAAAAACAAATTGACCTCATGTTTAATGCAATGTTCCCATATATAAAAATTGGGAAAATAACAGAATCAAACAATTCCACAGAGCCCGCGCTTCAGAATACAGAAAAATCGTTTTGTGCAACCGTTCAAGCAAATAAAGAGCGCTGGGCCCTAGTTTTTCGCTTTAACAAACACAACAGAGCATGTAGTGCGCCACGGATATGATTTATGCCATTAGGTTATTTTGCTTCGATAACATATTTTACAAGGACAATATCTTGAATTTTCCGGTATATTGCGACTTTTTGATTGGAGACACTTATTTCGTATGATTCAGTGGTTTTTGGGGCTGTCGAGTTTCCTTTTAAATACTTTTTTATTGGTTTGTTTTGAAAGGAATTGGGATACTGAAAGAGATTAATGATCTTGCGTTACTGAAGTAAATCATCCCCATGCTGAAAACCGTTTTGTTATTGATCATATAGCGAAGAATGGTAGATATTGCTTTATTTATAACGATAGTGGAGCTACTTCACCTTTACGAATATAAGAGGAAGAGTAAATTCATAGTGTACTAATAGTCCGGGATATAGCATTGCAAATGAAAAAGTCATATTATGAGAGCTGATTCTGATCGTTAGTTCATCTCGTGAAGCTAACAACGGCAAGTTACAAATGGTATTAACATAAGGTTTTCAAATGCGTTCATTACCGTATATTTTATTGCACAGCTGCATATATATTTTCTAGGGCTTTTTGACGATATTAATCCAGTAACGACAAACTCGAGCAAAAAGTGAAGAATGAATTGTAGCACTCCGAAACTCGGCACATGACATCTCGACATCATGTTTTATTGGAAAAAAAAATTGTTTACCAAATAATAAGGGGTGGAACCTATAATTTTTCATTTAAAAAAATATAATTTTCTTTTTTATTGTTATTTCTGTAAATATAAGATTTATCAAAGATCGATTTCGATAGGTTGAGAGATAATTACGTTTTAACGCCGACATCACATTATATGCTCGCGCTAACCCACCACTGCAAGTTCAGGCAGGGCCGAAAATTAGATTTGTCATAACTTTGCTAAAAAGGAAAAGAAAAAGTGCAGAAGGAAAAGAAAAAGTGCATATCGTTCTTGGATACTTCTACTTCCTAGAAAAAGTGCATATCGTTCTTGGATACTTCTACTTCCTCATGCAAATATAACATGTGAGTATCTGAGTACCTGAAATGTGTTTTGTTCCACTTCACATAACCCTTCTACGATATTTACGGAGGATTCGAAAGTCATGGATATTTTAGTTCATATGAAATACCTAATTATACTGGAGTAGAAATCAGTACACTGTTTGGATCATATGCAACGATTCAAGGTTACTGAGACAAGTCTCACGTATACATGCCAAAGAAAAACCTGGGTTTTACTCCTGCCTCAGTTTTCAACTCACCCATAATCCCGGAAATTTCTTCAGTAAATGTTGAAAATAATCGTTCATACACATCATACATATAGAGGGTGTTCCTTAAAGACATGCTAATATTATAGGGAGTGATTCTTTGACTTATTTTAAGGAAAAAACTTTCTATAAACGTATGTCCTAAAAGTCCTAACTTTTGAGATACAGGGTGATAAAGTTTTGAAAAAAAATCAGTTTTTTAATAATAACTGAGACAATATTGTAGACGTTTTTATAAAATATGGTACATGTCTTCTATGCATCAAGGTGCATTTTTTAATGCACAAACATTTTCATTTTCTCAACCAGTGGCGTCCGTACGGGTTTTGCATTAAATATTTTTGGAGAAAAAAATACTACGCCACTGCTTTCTCCTGAAAAAAAAATACTTTTGAGATCCTCATTTATTTTGGAGCAAATTTGATCTCTTGAGTTTTCTTTGTCCGCCGCATGGTTTTCGCTTAAAAAAATAAAAATCGTTTCATTTCAGGATCAATTCTTCAAAAATCTGATGCGGTGTGGTGCGTACGTACACGGGCGGAAGAATGCCTATTAAGTGAAGGTGGCCATTTCCAACAATTTTTAGAATCAGTGTTAGTATTGTCAATAATTAATGAATTTGATCCCTTCATTTAAACTTACTTTTATAAAATAAAATAAAATTCGTTTTTGTACAAGCTGAAATCCATATTTTTTTGATTCTCATTCATTTTGGAACAAATCTGATCCCTTAATTTGCTTTACGTCGATGCACAATCATTTCCACACCACATCAGATTTTTGAGGAATTGATCCTGAAGTGAAACGATTTTTTTTTTAAGCGAAAACCATGCAGCGGACAAAGAAAACTCAAGAGAATAAATTTGCTCAAAAATAAATGAGGATCTCAAAAGTATTTTTTTTTTTTGGAGAAAGCAGTGGCGTAGTATTTTTTTTCTCCAAAAATATTCAATGCAAAACCCGTACGGACGCCACTGGTTGAGAAAATGAAAATGTTTGTGCATTAAAAAATGCACCTTGATGCATAGAAGACATGTTATAAAAACGTCTACAATATTATCTCAGTTATTATTAAAAAACTGATTTTTTTTCAAAACTTTATCACCCTGTATCTCAAAAGTTAGGACTTTTAGGACATACGTTTATAGAAAGTTTTTTCCTTAAAATAAGTCAAAGAATCACCCCCTCAAATATTAGCATGTCTTTAAGGAACACCCTGTATAAAATGAAGTATGCGATTTCAAGCATGAGGTTTGTACTTCACAATAGTGTTATTAATAGTATAATACACACCAAGGAGGGAAGAGGTTCATTCCTGTCGTGAGATTAGTTAGTTAACCGAGACGCAAAGCGTCGAGACAGGTATGAAACTTCCTTCCGAGGTTTGTATACTATTTTATTTACAACCATCATATTTCGATCAAAATTAATGAATCTCTGTTTCGTTCTGAACATACCTGAAATATTACATTTAACGACAAATTACCAAGAACGCGGTTTTCTCAGAATAATCAAGTAGATATATTGTTACCGTGACTACGGGGTATACAATTGTCACCAATATAAAAAATGTCAGATGAAGTCAATAAATGTCAGAATGCATGAGGGAGGGAAATGAGGACGGGAAGTGAGGGCGGGAAGTGAGGTCGGGAAGTAGAGGTTATATATATATATATATATATATATATATATATATATATATATATATATATATTTCCGAATACTTACAAGTCAAACTGCGTGAAAGGATTTTTATTATTTTTTAATTGTATTTGATACAGAAAAAAATTGTAGGAGGATTCAACTACAGCTATTTTCGCGCGAACTATTACCGTTAGTGCATTGGACGAATGAAGATCGAATCAAATCAAATTCTCGTCCATATATTGCACGTCTGGGATCAAAACAAAGTGTGCCTTCCTATTAAATTCAACTGAATAGTTTCGAAATAAGTTGAATCGGGTGTACCTACACTGTGATTCAAACTGGGAACAAATCTTTCCCGTGCAGAAAATATTCTCAGAGGACTAAAGGACAAACGTTCGTAGAACAATACGTCATGTCAGCCCCGCGAAAATATGGCATTTGAGTCTCAATTTGGAATAGTTGAAGTGAATTGTACTTAGTCGATATGAAATAGATCAATAGGTTCGTGGTGTGATTTTACATGTATCGTATATACAGATAAGATCATTTATTACAAATAAAACATTATATTTTTTACAGTGTAATTCCCTCTAGCGATTGATCGATTGCAATATCAGACACTCATATATCAAGGTAGCAAATATCACCCTGAAGAATTTCTTGGCATATTTCATTTGGCTTTGTTGAAAAATATCCATCTGCCACAAAGATCCTATTATTTCCAAACTTTATGAAAACAGAGTATTCAGCAAATTTTGAAGACGGATGCAATATAATCTCCGAAACGTCAACGTTTTCCAAAAACAGGATTATTATTCAGTAAAGTCCAATTACGAAAATTTCAGAATGTATACAATTCGACAAGAATCAAATAATTTCATTCAAGACGACAGTCTTTCAAACGCAGTAACTTAGCATAGCCCTCTACTTATATATGTATATTTCTTTGAATTTACATTTTTCTTATGTCAGGAAACACATTTACCGCGCAATATCAAACACACTCTCGATCAATAATTACAGAAAAAATGTTTATTTTTTCATCCTTCAGTGTTCATTTCTTGTGCAGTTAAACATTTTTGTAGGGTGACTATACGAATCAAACGAAATGGCTATGGTGTAAGGCATAAGCTGTAGGTCACTGGTCCTTCTAGTTCGCACATGCCCTGAGGTGAGCTTTTGAGGGTATTTCCGGAATCCTGGAAATTTTACTTGTGATATCCAGGCTTACGGCTTTTCCTCGTGCTGTCCTTCGTCAAATTGCCATTTTCTAGCATTATAGGATGTTATAGGGTGTTGCTGAATTCATTCGAGAAAATTCAAGACGAAATTCAAGATTGTATATTATGAGTGGTCTGTCGTATACAGTGAGGTCCTAAAGTGATGGATAAATTAATTTTCTACGTTATTAGCCATTTTCAAGGAAAATCCTGAAACACGTCGAAATATGTTTTCGAAAAGACACTGTGTGAAATAAAAAAACTGGCCCCTCTTCCACCACCTCTCACAGTGATAACTACACTGCCAACTTTTTTTGAATGAATAGGGGGTCAACAGATATCTCATTTCGAATGGTATTCCAGTGAACTTCTAGAAGCTCTTAGAACATTCCTCTCCCATACTCTGAATATTTCCAGGAAGTTCCTATGCCCCTCGCACCTGGATACTTAACTTCACAGAATTTCACTCGTGTGTATGTTCAGTCAATTCTAAAACTTTCCGCAACCTCTTTTATGGTTCATTTCACGGTTTCCTTGAACTTCCTTGAACGTTCGTGAATCTTCGAGAAAATTCTAGATTTTCTCTCCTTTATGCCTGACTTTCTAGAAATTAACAAACCTCACGAACACTGAAACTGAAAGTATATTTAGTAGTAGTAGTAATTGTAATTTTTCGACATGTCTCGAATGGCCATTGACGGTAGAAGTCATTCAACTAGAATGTTCTTGTAGTCTTTGTTACTGACTCCATACGCCACCTTAGGAGCAGCACTGTTAATTTGAACCCAACAGTGAATGGTGGACAACTAATTTGCAAGAACGAAATATTTGAGTCATTAATCCAGATGAAAACAATCCTATCTCTCAAGTAGGGCCAAACTACACACAGTATGCAAAATTATATTAAGATTGATTAAGTAGAGTCGGAGTTCAGTGGGAACAAACATCGTGACACGATATTTTTATACAGGGTGTCTTACTTCTCATGGAAACACCCCGTATCTTCCGTTATTATTGAGATAGAATGATAAAATTTTCAGGACTGATGGAAATGCTCAAAATGCATCTACCACCTGAATGGAGATGGCCTAAGTAATATACACTACCTGCCACTCGCGATGGAACAACACATTTTTACGGTAAAACATGCTGAGGGCAAAATAGGCTCGAAATTCCTTTTGATTCGTGATCAGGACTACCAACTGCAAATACATTTTTTCCTGGAAAAATTTCAGTCCTAAAAAACTTGTCACTTCTCATGGAAATACCCCATGTATCTTTCGTAATAATTGGGGTAGAATAATGAAACTCTCAGGACTGATTGAAATGCTCAAAATGAACTCACCACCCGAATGAGCTTAGCCTGAGTAATATACACTGCCCGCCACTCGCGATGGAACAACCCATATTACCATTTTTCGCAAAACTGTAATTACATCACCACTGGCGAGCAGTGCATGCTAGTCAGATCAACCCCAGACCAAAATTAGACTAATCGCCTACCATTATTGTCGAAAAAGTTCAAACACCCCTTAAATGCTTATTCATGATGTAATTTTCGACCTGGTCAAAGCAATGTTATTTTTCGGTTCATGTCTTGTTTTGATATTTCCGTACTTTCCGTATCTCAAATATCAAATAAGAGTTTTCGAAAAAGCTACTGATGGTTCGATCAGGAAGGTCGTTATCCAAAGTTAGTTAGGGAAATTCGGGGAGTCAATGAGTCTGGTGATGTTACTTCTCTTCATTTATATTTAAGTATTTTTATCCATTTTAATAATTATTAAAACGTTACCACCAGGGATAAATTAAGTTTGTTTTATCTTTCACGGAAGTGTTTCATGCCATCCTTATTTAAATTCATATTTAACAATTTATTCGTACTGAATTTAAATAAATATTGTTCTTATATTTTTCTATGAAAACTTTCACTGAATAAAAGATCAGATCCGACCTGGCAAGTCGTGAGTAAACCCCAAATCATTGCAATATCTACCAATCCTAAAATTTACAAAATTCTACTTCAATAATTTCGGAAGATACGAGGGAGCTTCCATGAAAAGTGAGACATAATGCGTTTTTCAGAACGGAATATTTTTCAGCAAAAATCTGTATTTGTTGTTAAATTGGTGTCCTGATTTCGAATACGTTGGAAATTTGAACCTATATTGTCCCCTAATATCATTTTTGGCAAAACTAGGTAAGACCATTGCCCCTAGCGAGCGCAATCATAGGCAAGAATTAAATTCATCGCCGATTTATCTATCAATCCTAAAATTCACATAAGTCTGCAGTCCTGATCACGAATCTGAAGTAATTTCTAGCCTATTTTGGCCCCTAGTATGTTTTACCGTAAAAATGGGTTGTTCAATCGCGAGTGGCGGGCAGTGTGTATCACTTATGCCAACCCCATTCAGGTAGTAGGTGTATTTTAAGTATTTTTATCAGTCCTGAGAGTTTCAGCATTCTACCTCAATGCCGGTAGCTTGGCGGTCTAAGGCGCAGGCCGTTCGAAGCTTCAGTATAGCGATAGTCGGTTCGATCCCGATGTATGTACGAGGGATTTTTTCTCAAGTACTTCATATCGGAATCGATAGATCACCACAGTCCTTGTTGAAAGCAAGTGTATTGTGAGTTGTGTAGATGCCAAACTCGTCTAGTGCTAGCTTGGAGTGCACGTCGGCCACCCGAGATGGTGCTGTTGTAGGTTTTTAGGGTTTTCCTGCAGCTGAAAAGTGAATACGCCACCAAAAATCAGTAAGTCGCCCGTAGCGCCACGGCAAATAATGATAATTGAAAATTGTCAAGCTGTGTGCACGTTCCAATGTAATTGGATGAAGAAAAGGTTTGTATTTCATGCAGAAATTTATTTATAAAATCATAGCAAAGCGCTTTCGACTATAAAGTCATCATCAGTGCGTACCTGTAAGTAAGTGACATTGAAATGAATTTAAGAAAAGTTGATAATGTGAATTTTGAAAAATTGAAAAATTACTTACTCGTCAGGTGTACAAGAGCCGGACCATAAAAATATCATGTGTCCATAGGACCATGTAAAAATTTAAAACGGGACATCATATGATTAACATTTAAAAAAATCCTTATTCCAGGATTGAGTTGGATGAAAGTCGCAACAGGCAGAGTAACACATGTCTGCTGAACTTAGTATACTGTCAAACTAAATGAAATATGAATGAAATTGACATTGTGTCAAAAGTTGACAATGACAATTGGCTTCGACCAGTGGGTGTTACTCTGCCTGTTGCAACTTTTATCCAACTCAATCCTCGAATAAGGATTTTTTAAAATGTTAATCATATGATGTCCCGTTTTTACATGGTCCTATGGACACATGATATTTTTATGGTCTGGCTCTTGCACATCTGACGAGTAAGTAATTTTTCAATTTTTCAAAATTCACATTATCAACTTTTCTTAAATTCATTTCAATGTCACTTACTTACAGGTACGCACTGATGATGACTTTATAGTCGAAAGCGCTTTGCTATGATTTTATAAATAAATTTCTGCACGAAATACAAACCTTTTCTTCATCCAATAATGATAATAGCCGTCCACCCGCACAGGCCTTTGGGTACACTCTACGAGTGTTTATGAGGGAGTATTATTATTATTATTACGGAAGATATGTGGGTGTTTCCTAGATACAGTGTGTTTCACTTCTCATGGAAACACCCTCTAACTGATGTAATTATTAACTTAGAACTGTGAAATTTGCAGAGTCGATGGATGCAATAAAAATGTAGGTACCGAATGGCTATGAAGAAGACATTTTTTCATGTTTAATTTCCGAAAAATCATAGTAAGAGGCGAAATAGGTCAAAATTGTTGCTTCGTGTATAAAAACCCACGTGAATTCCGTAACATTTGAGGCGAAGCTGTATATTTTCATTGTATCTATCGATACTGAAAATTGTACAAGGCTACGTCAAAAATTACAGTAGTTGTCGGGTGTTCGATGTTCGATGTTCCAAAATTGAATTTTGTATGAGAAAAAAATTGGATTAGTTGTGAAATAGTGGTTCTGATTACCAATCCGTTGATATTTTCGACCTATTTTGCCTCCTACTATGATTTTTCGGAAATGTTGGTGATTCCATCGCAGCTGGCGTGCAGTGTATATATTGAAA